>CM022759.1:9691110-9756110 GCA_012411365.1 Ameiurus melas | reverse complement strand
AATAATTGAGAATGTTAGGAATGGGACTCAGAGAAGATGTTAAGATCCATATGCTGGAGGACTGTTAAGAAAATATCCACAATCTAAAACTCTGCAATAATAATAATAATAATAATAATAATAATGCCAGAATCAACAAGGAACAATTGGCCAGGCTTCACAGATGCATGTGTATTTCCATGTGCTTTATCTATTATGAGGAATTGAGGAATTGAGTGTCCTTGGAACATAGGGAAGGGTGCCCTCTAGTGGTGTGGAGGTGAAATTTCCTGAACAGATGTGACGGGACGTGTTTAGGGGGTCATTTTTGGCCTCTTGGGTCATTTAATTATGTGCAAACCAAACAAAATATATAAATTACGCATGGATTTGGTCTCAGAAAACCAACTAATAGGCATGAGAGCAGCAGTAGGACCCTGGTAACATAGTCGCTTGTAACATAGGGTCCTGAGAACATACTGTTGTTTATGAGTCCCTTGAAATACAGGACTTTTGGGACATGGACACTAGTTGTTTTACTAGAATTTTTAATAAGGAAACACTTAGCCCTAAGATTATATGTTTTACTTTTGGTAACAAATCATATAAAACCGCACATCATTTTCAACATAGTGATGGCAAGAAAAGTTCTTTAATTTGCATTTTAAATGACGAGAACTCTTAGCTACAGATTAGTTGGTATCAAATAAAGAAGTTTTCTCAGGTTAGCTAAGTTAGCTATATTCCGTGGTAAGGTTAAATCAACTGGAAACTGCTAGATGCAGAATCACCAGGATAGAGTTCCCGGATGCGATCCACTGCAACAACTCCTTTCCAGAAAACGGTTGCATCCCTCAAGCTTTTACATCCGTCTCACTTGAATTACATCTTCATACAACATTTATGCTACACCCCTTTTCTCTATTAGCCTCATCAAACTGAGATGAAGGACAGACAGACAGAGAAAACGAGAAGAGAACGAAAGAGAGGAAGAAAGAGACGGTGGTTAACCGCTGCTATTCATTTTGGCGCTAATGCGAGTAATTAGCGTGTGGCTCAACTTGATTAGCCTCTCTTTCTTGTGTCTAATTGAAAAGGCTCTTGCTGCGTGTAATCGATATCTCACAGTTTAGAGTTGGCGCACACACACACACACACACCCAACACACTCATGAACCGACAGATTAAAAAGAGCACATAGCATGAACGCTTTCCAATATGGTACCTAGCTGCTTCTTAGCTATTCGTTCTCTCTCCTCTCTCTCTCTCTCTCTCTCTCTCTCTGTCTGTGTCTCTCTCTCTCTCCCGCCAGTCTCTCATTCTTTGTTCCTCTTGTTTATTCGTCTTTATTCAGGTCCAAATTTAATAGTAGCCACAATAAGAAAGTATAAGTGCTGAATTGTATATCATTTATTAATTGTTACTGCAATGTAGATTTCAACTTACATACAGCGGAACATAAACTGGACCATCACTGACTCTTGGTCTTAGTACGAATATCAGTCACAGGATTGGAAATGACTTGACTTGATTCCAGTCAGGACTCTAGCTGATCATCTGAATTAACATTACAGAGAAAATGTTAGGTAATTTGTAACTAGCGAGACGTAACATTAATAGACATGCAGAATCCCAAATTTGGTAGCTTAATGTTAACTTTAAATATAATCTTATCTGTTCAAATTTTGTTCGCAAAAACATGCCAACTTCAGGCGTATTTCCCTAAGGAACATTAGCTAGTGTACTTTTGTCAGCAGGCTAGCACTAGCTATCAAAGCAAATCATATGATAAAAAAGTACTACCTACATAATGTCTATAGGAAGTATAAATGAACCAAATGTTAGATGAGTTCTTTTACTTCAGCACAAGGGGAAAAAATGCGTCTTAGCAAGTGAAGATATTGAATATAGTCAAATTCATTTAGTATCTAGTCGGTCATGTTTGTAGTTTGCGGTGACGTGACAGATATCAGATCCTGTAACAAATTGGAATTGGGTTTGAAAAAAGAAATGTATTTTTGGAACTGGAAATGTTAACAAATAAAGGGGTTTGACTGTTTGTTTGTTTCAATTGTTAGAATTGATTTTATTTTATTTATACTTTATACTTATTCTCGGGTCAAACGCTCAAAGTTTCGGTATCAGTATCAGAAAAGTAAATGTGTGATCTCTACTAGTAATAATATTAACAATATTGTAATATTGATGTCATTTGTTAACTGTAAGCTTTGTTTTTAAGCTGCACGACCTACTTTCTCTTGAAATTCAGTTAATTTTCCTTTAGAATTCGTTGGCATAATTCACATTTCATTGTTCCATCAATGATGCCAAGCTGTCTTGGCACAGATTCAACAAAACAGGCCCAAACCATGATACTACCACCATTAAGTTTCACAGATGGGATAAGATTCTAATGCTGGAATGAAGTGTTTTCCTTTATCCAAACATAATGCTTCTCATTTCAACCTAAAATTCTATTTTGGTCTCATCCATCCATGAAAAATTTTTACAAAATAGCCTTCTGGCTTGTCCACGTGATCTTTAAACTGCTTAAAGGCAGAATGTTATTTTTTTGGAGAGCAGTGGCTTTCTCCTTGTAACCCTACCATGCACGCCATTATTGTTCTGTGTTCTCCTGATGGTAGACTCATGAACATTAACATTAGCCAGTGTGAGATTGGCTTTTAGTTGCTTAGAAGTTACCCTGGTTCCTTTGTGACCTCATGGACTATTACACACTTGCTCTTGGAGTGATCTTTGTTGGTCGACCACTCCAGGGAAGGGTAAAAATCGTCTTAAATTTCCTCCAATTGTACACAATCTGTCAGACTGTGGATTGGTGGAGTCCAAACTCTTTAGAGATGGTTTTGTAACCTTTTTCTGAGGTCCTCAGAAATCTCCTTTGTTTGTGCCATGATATACTTCCACAAACATGAGTTTTGAAGATCAGACTTTGATAGATCCCTGTTCTTTAAATGAAGCTGTGCGCTCGCTCACTCTTGTTGTCCCACTGATTGAAAACACCTGACTCTAATTTCACCTTCCAATTAACTGTTAATCCTAGATGTCCACATACTTTTACCACAGATATGTAATATTGGATCATTTTCCTCAATAAATTAATGACCAAGTATAATATGTCTGTCTCATTTGTTTAATTAGGCTCTCTTATTTACATTGAGTACTTGTGTGAAAATCTGATGATGTTTCAGGTCATATTTATGCAGAAATCTAGACAATTCTAAAAGGGTTCACGAACTTTCAAGCACCGCTGTAGTCTGTTAACAATAATCTTTGTTGCTAAGCATCACAACGGACAGCGATTAGGTTAATCTGTAGACAGAACAGCAGTGTAACAGTTTTATCGTATTAAAATTAAACCTGCCAAATTAATACGCAATTCAGTTATTGTGATCAGATTTTACAGCCGAAACGATCTGTTTTTAAAATTAGCTAATTTCCATCAGTGTAACAAAATAAAAAATAAAAATAAAAAAGCGCACCACTTTGAGAACCATTGCTTTATATAATGATATAAAGTGCTGTAAATTATATAGCAGGTGGACTACAAAGACGTGGGAAAATCCTTTATGAGTAGACTGCAGGTATGAAGGGTCACAACCTACTTTAAAAAATATTCTTATTACATTTTTATACTTTCCATCAGCACATTACCTTACATTACTTGCTTAAATGAAAGAGAGCGCGATGTAGGCCAAGTCATGAAGCGTGTGTGTGTGTTTGTGTATGTGTGTGTGTGTGTGTGTGTGTGTGTGAGAGAGTGAGAGAGAGATAGATCACGGTAATAAACACACAATCTGCCTCATTCATCTACAATCAAATGTTGTAGGTACATGATGCTGCGCTGTTGCCAAGAGGAGATGTGTCAAGTTGTTAGCTCTCTGCAGGGTGTGTGTGTGTGTGTGTGTGTGTGTGAGAGACCAACTCCACATGAGTTAGCTCACTCTCTCACTGCTTTGCTATTCATCATTTATCCTCTAATTAATGACCTCAACCAAGCAATTAAAATTCTTACAAATTGCTCCTCCTCTAATAATAGACATAACGATCCCAATCTGCCAAAACATTGCCTTTATTTCAGTGTATTTGATAAAATGTCAGTCTCACACAATTACCCAGGATACGAGGTGATTCATAAATATATCTGTCGATATATTTTGTTTGTGAATGATTCTGTCTTTTTTCGGCCAGCAATTCGCTCGTCTCTCATTCAGAGAGTCAGTGTTTGAATCAGTGAATCTTTTATTCATGGCTAAGATTCTTTCCTCTGTCATTCAGAGAGTCAAGTTTTGAATCTTGCAATGACCAAAAGACTCACTGATTCACGCCTCTCTCATTCAGAGAGTCAGTTTCAAACACTTACCCTCTGAATGACAGGGGAGTGAATCAGTGAGTCTTTTGGTTATCCCAAGTTTCCCACTGACTCTCTGTGTTAAAAAACATGAGACATAATGTCACTATAACCTAACCTTTGTGGACATTCCCCAACTTTAAAGGTAACTATAAATGGATAAGTATAGTAGTATTATGACTTCATTACTAACTAAAACGTTGTTGTGTAATTGTTGGCTAAATTGCTGTGCTAGAAGACAAATCTTTGCTAACTAGGTGCACTGTGGTTTAGCACATTCGCCACACACCTACAGGGTTGGAGGTTCGGTCCTGTATGTGCGGAGTTTGCATGTTCTCCCCGTGCTGCGGGGGTTTCCTCCAGGTACTCCGGTTTCCTCCCCCAATCCAAAGACATGCATGGTAGGCTGATTAGCATGTCCAAAGTGTCTTTAGTGTATGAATGTGTATGTGATTGTGCCCTGTGATGGACTGACACCCTGTCCAGGGTGTTCCCCACCTTGTGCCCGATACTCCTTGGGATAGGCTCCAGATTCCCCGCAACCCAGTAGGATAAGCGATATAGAAGATAGATGGATGGATGGAACCGCCTGACTTTTTATTACAGTTTCGAACACGATTGTGACTTTACGGTAAAACTTTCGACTTTTACCTGTCAGCATTTTAACCGAAAAACCTCAGAAGTGTCGTTCGGGATTCAGCTTTTATGTTTTGCGCGTTATCACGGCCAGCGAGGTGTGCGTGTGTGTGTGCGTGTGTGACATTTATTGTCGGCCGCTCACTTTCAGAGAGGAGAAGAAAGGACAAAAACATGACTGGAGAACAAATAGAGGAGAGAAAAGAAGTGAAAAAACACAAATGAAAAGAAGAAAGGAGCCGCCAATCAAACCCAGCATCTGTATCAGCAGTTTTACACACACACACACACACACACACACACACACACACACACACACACACACAGAGGTCCAAAAACACACTCTCTCTTACACTCGTTCCATAAATCTCTCGCTCTATTTTTTCCACCACTCAGATGGAAGAGGTTTCGCTTTCTAGCCCTGTCACTCAGAACAGATCAATCTCGCCTCTGTTTCAGTCCATGGAGGTTTTCTGTTCTCTTTACTCAGCCACACACACACACACACTCAAGAATAAATGTGCCAAACTATACTTTTAATTTTTTTAGAATGCAACTTTTACTTGCGAAGGTGAATGTAGTGTACCTTTACAAGTACGAGTTTAAGAGTATGTGGTCCTTAAGGTCCATTTATGTAACTTAAATTATAATTTTATTTGAAGATGTGCCCTTGAGGAAGTCTTTTTTATTCTAAGTTTATTGTTTGATTTATTAAAAAAGCAACTTTTCTTGTGGGGAACCGCCCAATGGACTTGCAAGGCCAAACTGTCAGATATTCCTATCTATCTATCTATCTATCTATCTATCTATCTATCTATCTATCTATCTATCTATCTATCTATCTATCTATCTATCTATCTATCTATCTATCTATCTATCTGTCTGTCTGTCTGTCTGTCTGTCTGTCTGTCTGTCCGTCTGTCTGTCCGTCTGTCCGTCTGTCTATCGTAGGTGAGAAGAGGCTATCTATCTGTAACAAGGCTAATAAACATAATTCATGTGTGTGTGTGCACAGTGCTCAGTAAACTATGAACTGATGCTTTGTTAACAACAAAGAAAGATGAACAGAGAGAGAGAGAGAGAGAGAGAGATGTGCAGTCAAGAGTGGACATGGTGAGATCTAACACACACTAACAGTTTGCCCGCAGGCTCTCTGTGTGTGTATGTGTGTGTGTGTGCATGTGTGTGTGTGTGTGTGTGTCATAATTAATTGGGTTGTTCCATCATATTCACTCCTACACAGCACATTTGTCCAGCACATGGTGTCACACACACACACACACACACACACACATTCTTGTAAATATTACATTATGAGGACACATTACGAGGACCTTAAAAGCTAAAAATGCTCTTAAGTGCTCTTAAAGCACCTGAAGTGTCTATCTAAAGAGCACTATCGATTTCGAAGGAACATCTTGTTTAAAGGAGGTCACCATAATGTTGGTGTGGGAGCAGGTCCTCGTAAAAAGATGAACACAACATAACAAGCACAAACTCACAGATGGGACGCCACTCCAGTGCTATTCAACATGAATGTAAACGTCTGAAGCTGGAAATTCGCTCCATGAGATGTTAAGTTCCTGAGATTGCAGATTAGTTCCTTCTCACTTCAGCACTGCCATAGCAACCACAAGCAAGGCTAACAGAGATGTCAATAACAAGATCTACTGTACTCCTGCTGGTACTTGCCACTGGAGATGAGAAATCTTTCATTATTACGTTAAGAAAATTCTCGGCAAAACGTTCAGCAAGTTTACTTGGATTCTCCTGACGTGCAGCCGATCGCGAGTCTTGGAAGATAAACAAACAATCAACTACTTTTAGATACGATTAGCTAGCAAGTGTTTGCTAGCAAGCTAGCAAGCAAGAATTTATCTCATGTTACCTGTACACATAATGTCTCCTCCTAGAATCGACGGCAGCAGGAGTTACAGAGTTTGGAGTTTTTTATGAGGAAAATAATGATGATGAGATGTGAGATGCAGCAGAGTTACCATTATCACCTCAAAGTCGATTATTATAAGTTGATTATTTTCTTACGACAGCACATTCCTCTAACACATTTTGACAAAAACAAAGAAAAAAATTAATAAATGAACAGAACGATGTTGTACTTTTTATCCCTTTACAGTTAAATTTAAATGTTGTGGATCGTCCGCGAAGCAAGTATTTCTTGTTACATGTACATTACAGCAGATATAAACAATATTTCCTTCACCAACCACTATTTGTTTTTTCTCATAGTCTGTCATGTTACCGTGAAACGACAACGCGTAGAATCTTCTGTCCTGAAGATGTCCATCCATCTTCTACCTGGAGCCTTCTACCTGGTGCTGGAGCCTATTCCAGAAGGCGGGGTACACCCTGGACAGGGTGCCAGTCCATCGCTGGGCACAATCACATACACACTCACACACCCATTCATACACTTTAGACACGTCAATCAGCCTACCATGCATGTCTCTGGACTAGGGGAGGAACCCTCGCACAGGTCGAACATGCAAACTCCCAAATTCCCCAGCGGGAATTGAACCCCGGAACCTGGAGGTGTGAGGCAAACATGCTAACCACTAAGCCACCGTGCCCCCGGAGGCTCCTTCCGTGAATATTAAATAACCGTTAATAAAATTTCACAGTACGAACGATTTTAAAGTCAGATTATATGGAGTGTCACATCTTAGTCCCTGTGAATGAGCCGTTTCTATAGAAAAGATAACGTATTAGAACGAGCGTGTTAATATAGAGAAACCTGTGATTTGTAGCTGCACTACTTACCAATCAGATTAATGTATCCAATATATACTGTATGTACATATATACTGTGTGTGTGTGTGTGAGTGAGAGAGAGAGAGACAGAGATTCAGCACAATATAGTCATTGTATGTCCTCATTATTCAGACCCGACAAGATGAACACCATCCACACACACACACTTTTTTTTGATAATGTTTTGTATGGGTGTTTTTTTTTTTTTTTTTTCGTTTACATTTGTCCAGGTGAAGGACAACGAAAAGGAACGGACATTAATTCTGGTGAGTGTGTGTGTGTGTGTGTGTGTGTGTTTGTGTGTGTGTGTCGGCCTAAACATTGAATGCAGTTGAAGCATGATTAAACTAATTCATATCCCGGGATGGCCACCATATGGTCTAGTTTAATTATGACAGATGAATTTGGTTAAACGTGTGTGTGTGTGTGTGTGTGTGTGTGTGTGTGTGTGTGTGTGTGTGTGTGTGTGTGTGTGTGTGTTATGTATACGGCAGATGTGGAGGCAGGTGCTCTTAGCTATTTTCAACTAACACTAAGTCAATGTTATTCACTAAACAGTCAGACACACTTATATGCACTAATATACTTAACACACACACACACACACACAGTAAGCTCAACTTAAAATTCACTGTGGAATTATTACCATTAATTCCATTTCAGTACAAATACTAACACACGTACTTGTTTTTACATAATGAGGAACATTTGAAATTGATACATTTAGCATGCATTAGGGTAAAGCTAAGCAAATGTTCTTGCTAGGTGCTACTTAGCTGACTTAGCATGTTGGCTAAGAGGCTAAAATCATTTCATTTGCATTACAAATTTTGATAATCATTATCTTCTAGTCCAATCAGCTCATACCCATTATTGCTGGTATTATTATTATTGTTATTATTATTATTATTATTATTATTATTATTATTATTATTATTATTATTATATGTGAATAGTCAATCACAACACAACATGTAGCTCCACTGAGCCATTCGCAGTGCGACATACACACCACACAGTGCATAGCTCTAACAGATGCTATTACAAAGATACTTGTGGAAAGAAAAACATTTCGTAATACGGGTTGTGCTGCGACTCTGACAACATAATTATTCACAGCTGTTATCATCAGCTCTGAGGCTAGTCAGCTAATTTTAGCTAGCTAATTAAAGGTGAGTGTGGAGAATTAACGCTAACACAGAATCACCTGCGGCACATGTATTTTTATTACTCGGCTTGCACTCGTCAGAAGTTTCAGAAAATATGCGCCAGATTATTAAACCCAAGTGTTCCAACTGATAACGGCTATTTTAGTACGACTCGTAGCGTGTCACGTAAGGTTTTTGCATTGAAGCTAGCTAGCTAAAACACTAGTTTTCCTGCGCTAACTTTCAGTTCTGAAACCAATGGGAGCAAGCTAGGTAACTTTAGCTAAATAAACGAGAGTGCTAAACTAGAACTAAGTGTACAAACTTGATCACTGACTTGTGTTTTCTGATTTCGAAGCATTCTCCAGCCTGGATTTTTAGCTACATGGCAAATGTCAGTTGGCTAGCTTGCTGCTGTTGAGGCCAAACTTCTTTCTAAAATGATGCACGTGTCCAAAACCGGCTGACACGGCAGTTCAGTAGCACGCATCAGGAGCAGATAGCATCAGGAAGAGATATTAAGTGGAGTCACTACAGTGTCCGCTGTTAGGCCGTGTCAGTCATCTACATTTACATTTACATTTATTCACTTAGCAAACTTACAAATGAGAAAAATACAAGCAAAGTGATATATCAAGCAGAGAACAATACAAGTAGTGCTACCATACAAGATCCATTAATTGAGCTCTAGAAGAAGCAAAGCGTGAAGGTTCTGGAAAGCGACCTTGTGCCACGCTGAGTGGGAACTACTAAACGTCAGTCGCTAATCGATCGCAGATTGCGAGAGGGAAAGTAGGCCTTCAGGAAAGAGTTGAGGTAGGAGGGTGCTGTTCCTGACAAGGTCTTGTAGGTGAGCATCAAGGCATTGAATTTGATGCGGATAGCTAAAGGAAGCCAGTGGAAGGAGATGAAGAGGGGTGTGACATGGGTTCTCTTGGGCTGGTTGAAGACACGCGCTGCAGCATTCTGAATCATCTGAAGGGGTTTGATGGAGCTGGCTGGGAGGCCTGAAAACGGTGAGTTGCAGTAGTCCAATTTAGAGATAACAAGAGCCAGGCTGGAGAGAGTTGACAGGAGGATCTGATGGTTTGCAGTGTTAAAAGCAGCAGAGAGGTCAAGTAGGATGAGGACAGATGATCTAGAGGTTGCTCTTGGTAGTCGTAAGGCTTCAGTGACGGAAAGCAGAGCAGTCTCCGTAGAGTGGTTGCTCTTGAAGCCAGACTTCTTGGTGACCAGGAGGTTGTTCTGTGTGAGAACATTGGAGAGTTGATTAAAAATGGCTCTTTCAAGAGTTTTGGAAAGAAGAGGGAGGAGGGAAACAGGTCTGTAGTTGTCAACTACAGCAGGGTTGAGTGATGTTTTTTTTAAGCAGTGGGGTAACCCGGGCTTGCTTAAATGAGGTAGGGTATGTGCCAGTAGAGAGGGATGTGTGAGTGCAGGTAATAGTGTGGGAGAGATGGACTGAAGAAGGTGAGAAGGGATAGGGTCAAGAGGACAGGTTGTGGGATGGCTAGAGAGGAGGAGTTAGAGACATCAGTCTCTGAGAGAGGAGAGAAGGAAGTCAGTTGGCAGTTACATGTTGGAGTAGCTGGTCTATGCATGTCTGGGGTCGAGATCTGGTTCCTGATTGATGGAACCTTGTTGGAAAAGAAAGTGGCAAAGTCATCTGCAGTGAGAGAGGTAAGGGAAGGGGGAGGAGGGGGACAGAGAAGAGAGGAAAAGGTTTTGAAGAGAATGCGGGTGTTGGGAGAACTACCAATAATTTTTTTAATAGTATGTAGCTTTGGTGATGGAGATGCCATTGGAAAAAGAGGAGAGAAGTGTCTGGTAATTGGTTAGGTCATGTTTGATTTGCGCCATTTCCTTTCAGATGCTCGTAGTTTGGCCCGGTTGTTGCGCAGAGCTTCTGAGAGCCAAGGGCTAAAGGGTGATGTGCGAGCAGGTCTGGAGGTTTGGGGGCATATGCAGTCAAGGGAAGATGTTAGGGTGGAACAGAGTATGTTGGTTGCGGTGTTTATGTCAAGTGAGGAAAGTTGGCTATCGGAGGGAAGTAAGGTTGTGACAACGGAGGAGAAATGTGAGGGTGAAAGGGAGCAAAGATTGCGATGAAAAGAAATAGAGGGAGGAGACAGTAAAGGGGGTGAGGGGAGAGAAATAGAGAACTGGATAAAGAAATGGTCAGAGGTGTGATGAGAGGAGTAATGAGAAGATTGTGTGTGGTCCATTTACGTGTAAGGATCAGGTCAAGCTGTTTGCCGGCTTTGTGGGTTGCTAATGTGGTGAACTGCTTGAGGTCAAATGTGGGAAGGAGAGCAAGAAAGTCAGCATGTGGCTTGTCTAGATGAATGTTGAAATCACCAAGGACAAGATGAGGAGTTCCATCATCTGGGATGGTGGACAGTAGCGTGTCAAATTCCTTGATGAACTTCCCCAGTTGACCTGGAGAACGGTAAACAACAAGAAAGTGCATTTTGGCAGGGTCAGTGACTGTAACAGCATGAAATTCAAAGGAAGTGTATGGGCAAGAGGGAGAAAGACAGGTAAATTTCCATGTTTTGGAGAGCAGCAAACCTGTACCACCCCTTCGTCTGTTGGGGCGTGAGGTATGGGAGAAGTTGAAGTTGGAGTCCAGGGCAGCAAGTGTGGCGGTGTTCTTAGTATGTATCCTGGTCTCAGTCAGAGCCAGCATACTGAGGTTGGAGTGGGTTGCAAATGCAGGAATTAAATCTGCCTTGTTGACAACAGATTGGCAGTTCCAAAGTCCGATTGAGAATGAGAGGGAACTTGCAGAAGACACATTCAGAGAGCGTAGGTTGTCCAAGTTGCGTATGTTTCTTGGAGAATGCCACGGTCTGCACCTGTGGCAAACGACAGGGATAAACTGATGACACATGTTAGTGTGTGAAAACAGGTAACAGCAAGAGGAATAAAGGGGGGAAAAAGTATACTTAGCAGTCAAAGTGACAAAGTGACAAACCAAAATCTGTGCTGTCAAAGTTGTCAAATGGGTTTTATACATTAGCAACTTTTGCCCCACACTGAAGAAGGTAGTTTGTCAAGCGCCAAAAGGCTCATGAGGTTTTCATTTTTTTTCAGACTGTGCTCGGAGTTACAGATGTTTTTGCATGAACAGCACTCTCCCAAGGCAGGTTTCCTTGATGATCCAGTACAGCTGGTCAAATTACCCAAGCCGGCAGCTTGATTCTGAGCTAAATATGCCACTCCGGGGACTGTCTTTAACAAGTTTTGACATGTCTGACAAAAAATCACTGCACAAAAAAAAGTCAGTAAAATTTGTGAAAGTGATGTTTCAGCTTTCCCAAGTTTGGAGAACCATCTGGGGCACACGATGCTGCTGTTTGTGAAGAGATTTTAGACAGAAATAGATAACGTGTGCTAAAAATACTCGCGTTTTCAACCTACTGAATTTAAACAGCTATTACTGTTGAGTTTCTCGAATCTAGGGACAGAGTGACTCCACCAGTCTTCCCATTAAATGCTTTTATTTACATGCTACCCACTACTGTTTTTATTCAATCATGTACGCTGTATATGAACATACGTCATTGCAGCTATAAACAGTGAAAATGCAAAACGTAAACTCGTCCATCCTGAAGATTTTCCCATGTTGGAAATAATTTATAATCCCTGATGAGGTTCAAGAATACATAGCAAGGGATCGGAGACCGTTCCTCCATACAGAATCTCTCTCCAGATCTTTCAAATTTTGAGGTCCATACTGGTGGACTCAGTTCTCCCCACAGGTTTTTTATGGGGTTCAGGTCAGGGGACCAGGATGGTCATGGCAGGACCTTGATTTTATGGTCAGTAAACCATTTTTGTGTTGATTTTGATGTATGTTTTGGATCATTGTCCTTCTGGAAGATCCAACCATGGCCCATTTGAAGCTTTCTGGCAGAAGCAGTCAGGTTTTCATCTGTTGATATTTGAGTCCATGATGCTATGTATCCTAACAAAATGTCCAGGTCCTCTGGCAGAAAAACAGCCACAAAACATTAAAGAACCACTGCCATATTTAACCGGGAGCATGAGGTACTTTCCCATATGGCTATCTCTCTTCGCCAAAACCACCTCTGGTGTTTATCGCCAAAAAGCTCTATTTTGGTTTCATCTGACCATAGAACCCGAACCCAATATAGGTGTGCCAACAAATGTTGCACACCTATATTTAACAAAAATGTTTTTTGATAAACCTGAAAAAGCACTTGCATGACATGGTCTTTCACAGTGATGTTTGTTGGTAAACGAGACCATGTAGCTGTGTTCTAAGAAGGATTTGGATGAATGCGCGTTGTGATGACTTCACCTGACACGTCTTGGTCAAATCGGCCCGAATCTGAGGAAAATCTGCGGCAATTGTGAGGATCTTCTGTTTTACAGTTGATTAGAAGTTTGCCAAAGATATTTGACAAAGAACTCATTTCCGCTTACTAATCGAAGCCACGTGGCTAGCGAGCTAGCTACTGTTATGTCAGCTAATGTAAAGGAATTTTGTCGGAGTTGATATAATGCATTGTGAACATTGTGTTTTTTTTTTTTTAAGAATGTAAAATGATAAAACCCTGATCATCTTTGCTTTATGAATCCCCCCACCCCCATCCTCCACCACAACCCCCAATTTTGCCATTATGTTCAGTCTAGAAACACTACTTTATTTTTTCTATAATTAGCTGTTGGCCGTTTTTTATTACCCGTAATCCTTTTCTCTCTCTCTCTCTCTCTCTCTCTCTCAATCTCTCTCTCTCCTATCCATTCCTTTCCCCCCTGCATTCTCCTCTCCACATCCACATCCCCACACACACTCACACACACACACACACACACACACACACACACACATACACACACACACACACACACACTGCTCATCCATAATGCACAGAGGAACAGGAACTTTGATCTTCTGGCTGACTCCCCTCGGAGGCAACGGCAAAGGAGAAATCCAGAAATAACAGCATGAAGCACAAAAGAGAGTGAGGAAAAAAGTGTGTGTGTGCATGTGTGTGTGTGTGGATATGGGCGGGTGTGTAAGAGAGGAAGAAAGAGCAATAGGGAGCAAGAGAGAAGTGTTTCATGTTTCATATAGACTGCGAATGGAGACTGTTCTCTTTTTAATAGCTTGAGTGCCATTACAGAGGGTGGTGGGGGACGGGGGAGGCAGGACGACGTTAGGACTGAAGGTTTGCCAGGCACGATTGAGTCGATCTATAAGGATTTCTATACACCACTTTCTTGTTATATTACACTTACGAGGACCTTCCACTGGCATAATTATTAATACAGTGTAAATTAATCAGTAACCAAAAGAAAATATTTTGGCACTTTTAGAAACACACACACACACACACACCACAAAATACAGTTCTCCTCATGGGGACTGGCCACATGTTCTCCTTATACCCCCTAATAGTCTCCATCTCTGATTTGAGAGAGATGGAGATGGTGTCATGTGTTAAATGATACCTGACATTCAGTGTAGGTTGAATAGCTACATTGGCGTTTATTCAAATAAAATAAAAGGTTAAAATTAGGATTAGATTTATGTGTAGCATAGCATCATTTAATGCTATCAATGGAAGGTCCTCATAAGTAAGATAAACCTTTGTGTGTGTGTATTCAGCAACATGCTGCATGACAATGAATTCCTGTGCTGCTTTATGTGCCGCAGCATGTGTGTGCTTGTTTTATGTGTTTAAGTGTGTAAATGTGTTGAGGTGTGTGTGAAGGCTAAGCAGTCCAGATGGGTCCAGATGGCTGTGTGTGTGTGTGTGTGTGTGTGTTTGTGTGTAAAGGTGCTGGAAAGACTCTAAGCCAGCGTGTTTTGTATCTTGTATGCCACAAGCGATAGCACTTCCTGACGTATGCGACACAGCCGATGGCCTCGGGGTGCTACGGGACTATGCGACCCTCAAATCCTGCCACGCGCCTGTTCGCCTGCCGTCCTGCCTCATTACACCACGATTCTCATTGGTTGTCGTCGGCTGCCCCTTCTTCGATCTATCCTGCCCTCAAACACCCCCCCACCACACCCCCACCTCCCCAGACCCACTATCACCCCCACTTACCCCTTTTCTTTTCAACTGTCTTCCTAATGAACTCGCATCAAAAAGATTGAATCAAACACACACAAAGCAAGGCTTCTGTGTGTGTATGTAGTCCTAAATGCAGTGCAGTGAACAGATTTAATATTCAATATTTTTAAAGATTCTTATTCTTTGTTAATGGTGCCATCATGTGGTCAGACACAGCAAGCAACTGAGCAAAACAAAGTGGTGCCTTGTTCCATCTTCAGAGGCAAAGAGGGATAAGTGAGACTCGGGGTGTGTGTGTGTAGGTGGAAAAAATATGTGACGCAGAGGTAGGGTTCAGAGTGGGGGGTAGTGATTCGTGTTAGCAGGAGAGAGCTGTAGGTGCAAGAAAGGATGGGTGTGTGAAATAGAGCATCCATTTAGGGATTAAAGAGAGCAGCAGGTGTCCCACTAATACACCTGTGTGACGACAGTGTGTGTGTGTGTGTGTGTGTAGAGTGTAAAAGAATGTGAGTGCACGCGTGTCCATGTGCTTGAAATAGTGTACAAAAGAATGTGTGTGGGTATGTGTGAGAGAGAGAGAGAGAAAGAGAGAGATTGAGTGAGTTTAACAGTATTCCGGTGAAAAAGAGAGAGAGAGAGAGTGTTACATGTACCTGTATCTAAAATCTTAGCATGTTAGCAAATGAGCCAGTTGCCATGCTAGCTGATTAAAAAGGCAATATGATTTTTTTTGTACTTATCTTAACCCTCTACTGCACATATGAGAAAAATCATTTCTTGGTTAATTTTGGGACATTTTATTGATGAAACATATATTTTTTTATTTCTTGGAACACCCCCTTCCCCCGACCAACCATTTTTCAGTCAAAATGTGTTAAAAAATGTCAAATTAAATAAAATAAATAACAAAAGTACATATAAATATATTTAAAGCTTATATTATACATAAATACATGTGAATTCTAAGCATTAACATACAAACACATGTTGGACATGTTAGAAAACACGTCCTTGAAAAGTGGCCCTTATCACACAACGTTGCCCTGAGGCAACAAAAAGAAAAACTCAATTTCTGAACATGAAAAAAAAATTCATAAACGTGACAAATGTCACTTGACGAAGGTAATGGAGGTTAGGATGGATGCAAATGCAGATAAGAGCTTTTAATAAAGAGAGGCAGGCAGACAAATCCAAATCAGGATTAGGGTACAAATACTTGGTACAGTGATAACATTTATTATTTTACAAAGATTAGTGTTCAAACAGTCTCTTTTATGTGTGGTGTGTTGTGTGTGAGACTGGATGCAGGTGTATGTGGTTAGAATGAAAGTGAGTGTTCTGGGAATTGCGGTCCATGGCAGACATGTTTGTAGGCCACAGTGCAGGATGGCAAATGTAGTCACTGGTTTTCTGTGATATGACAGAACCCCCCCAAGGGCACTTCTCCTGAAGTGCCAAAATAAACGCTCTCCCCTGGCAGTCATGGCCCTCTGGGCAAAATGTCTTCACAGCCCCTCAGGTTCCAATGCAGACATTGTCCGACAAGTAGCAGGTCCCTCAAGGAGCTGGAGCTGGTTCGCTGGGATCATTAGGCTAGCCTGGCAAGCCTTGGGAAGTTGTGTCGTCAGCTTTAGACAGGTGCTTGACTTGGTTGGCCATCACGTCTGCCTTTCTTGAGTGTGGAGCGACGTCTTCAGTGGAGCAGGAATGCAGAGCAATGTCCTCATCGCCGCAGAAAGGCTGAGCGATATTCTCCATTGACTCTGCAGGCTGAACTTGATTGGCTGTATCAGCAGACTCAGGTGTATGCAGAGCTTGGTTGGCTGTGTCATCAGTCTCGAGCATGAGCATAACTTGGTTGGTCATGACATCCGCTTCATGTATGAGCATAACTTGGTTGATTGTGAGGTCGGCTTTAGGCATGAGCAGAACTTGGTGGGCCATGTTTTCAATCTCAAGCATGAGTACAACTTGGTAGGCCATGTCACCAGACTCAGTTCTACGCAGAGCTTGGTTGGCTGTGTTGTCAGTCTCAAGCATGAGCATAACTTGGTTGTCTGTGTCAGCAGACTCTGGTGTGAGCAGAACTTGGTTGGTCGTGTCAGCAGACTCGGGCATGAGCAAAACTTGCTTTTCTGTGTCAGCAAACTTGGGAATGAGCAGAACTTGTTTTTTCATGTCACCAGACTCGGGCGTGAGTAGAAGTTGGTTGTCCATGTCAGCAGAATCGGACGTGAGCAGATCTTGTTTGTCCAAGACCGTGTGATCGTGGATTGGAATTTGGCGTGGAAGGACACCTCGTCGACCTCGGACAGGAATACGGCTTGAGAGGCCATCTCTTCGACCTCGGACATGAACTTGGCTTGAGAGGTCGTCTCTTTGACCTCAGACTGGAATCTAACCTTATGCTGGAGCTGAGACTAGTTCATGGGTCTGGAGCTCTGCAGGTGAGACCACCTCATGGAGCTCATGCTGGAGTTCTGTGGAGGAGGTTGCCATGTTGACCTCTGGCATGAGCTCGGCAGGTGAGACCACCTCTGGGGAGCAGGTCAACACGTTGAACTCCAACTGAGGCTCTGGATTTGAGACTACCTTGTGGGTCTCTGGTTGGAGCTCTGGAGATGAGGTCACTATGTTGACCTCCAACTGGGGCTCTGTAGCTGAGACTACTTCATGGGTCTCGTGCTGGAGTTCTGTGGAGGAGGTTGCCACATTGACCTCCAGCTGGAGCTCGACAGGTGAGACAGCTTCTTTTAAAACATTCCGGGGAGCACAAATATGACCCGTGGATCCCAAGATTACTGCATGTAAGACACTGTAGGGTGGATTCTTTACGGCAGCCCTCGGTCTTGTATGCCTGTATCGCCCTTACTGCCGCTCTGTCGGCCTGGCGGTGGAGCTGAACTGTGGAGGAAGCCCTGTCGATCCGCTCATAAAAGTTGTGGAATAACAAATCAGGCTTGCTCGTCACACTGACTCCCCTCAAAAGTTGATCCAGGTTGTAGGTCTGCCCTGGATGCCCAAACTCCTGAATGGTTCTGCAAATTGAGTTACATTTTTGAGGGCACTTAACCCTGTACTGGCCACTTGCTCTGCACAATCAGGGGCTGGGCCATAAAGCCAGGACACAATGAACTCGATCCACTGCCTCTTGTCCGGCTTGAGGTTCACCAGGCTGGAAAAGTACCTTTGGCAGTGGAACATAAACTGTCTTGGGTAGCCGCCCAATCCATAATTCCTGTCTGGGACTTATATGTCCATCCACTGGGAAAACTGGACTGACGTGAACGGTGGCCAAACATTCCTATGTACATTGGAGTGATGCTCTCCTTGCTCTCCTGCTGCATCCATAGTAGGCGAAGTATTCTGTCACATAATGAAGGTAGTGGAGGTTAGGTTGGATGCAAATGCAGATAAGAGCATTTAATAAAGAGAGGCAGGCAGACAAATCCAAATCATGAGACAATATGGTGTCAGAAACAGGCAATAAGTCAGACAATCTGCAAACAGGCATGAACTAGGCAAGGCAAAAGCACATAACGAGAAACAAGAAACAAGATCAATGACTAAGAAACCAAACAAGGAACATGGTACAAACGCTTGGTATGGTGATAACACATTACTTCACAAAGAGTAGTGTTCAAACAGTCTTGTGGAGTATATGTGGTGTGATTGTGTGTGAGATTGGATGCAGGTGTGTGTGATTAGAATGAATTGTAGGCCGCAGTGCAGGATAGTAAATGTAGTCACTGGTTTGCTGTGATATGGCAACAAAAGGCTTCTACACCTTCATATACACACCTTTTTTTAAAATATCATTTTAAATAAGAATATTAAGGCAAATAATCTTACCTTCTACTCACACCATGTGCTCCTGTGTCCATGCGTCAGAAAAGGAAGTCCCGTCTTCAAATGATGCTTGATTGTGGCACCCACAACTCACTGGACTGTTCATTGATATGTTTTTGATCATTCTGGTTGGTTGCTATAATTTAAAGAAACATGTACTGGACATAGGGCTTAAGAAAACTTTCCATTGCCTGAGGGGAACACTTTGCATTAGAGGGTTTACATGTTAGCAAACAAGCTAGTTACCATGCTAGATGATTATCAGGGCAATATGAATTTTTTTGTACTTATCTTAACCCTTTACTGCACACATTTCTTCATCATTTCTTGGTTCATTTTGGGACATTTTATTGATAAAACATTTTTTTTTGCCCCCCAACAAAAAATATATTTTCGTTGCCTCAGGACAAAGTCGTGTGACAATGGTACAGAATCACTGAGAAAATTGAATTGTCCTAATAATCTTTTCTCTCCCTCTCTCCTTCTGCCAAGCCACACACAATTTTATGGAGATGCTAGAAATCCTGATCCTTTCTGCTCACCGGACCTGCCTGATTCATTTCGGATACCCTACCTCTGGATGGAGCTCTCATCTACTCCAATTCCAGATTGCTGGGACTATGGCTGCTTCTAAGGAAAAACAGACTCCATAATGAACTTTTTCACACTATCTCTTGTTACCCAGATGATGATGGGTTCCCTTCTGAGTCTGGTTCCTCTCAAGGTTTCTTCCTCTTAACATCCTAGGGAGTTTTGCCACCGTCACCACTCAGTGACTTGCCCAGTTGGGATAAATTTGCACCTTTAATATCTGTATACCCTGTTGATATTTCTGTAAAGCTGCTTTGAGACAATGTCTATTGTAAAAAGCGCTATACAAATAAAATTGAATTGAATTGAAACTTATGAATTCATGGATTATAAGAAAATGTTCAGAAAGCAATGCAAAATCATAAAGATTTTTTTAAAAAATGTCAACAAATCATTGAACAAAAAGAAAAAGAACACTTGGAACTTATTTCCATACTGGATTTGATACAGGTGTATGTTTGTAATGTATAATGCGTCATGCCATGTACTTCATGTTATGAGATTTCACTCTATGTGCGAAACTTCAAAAAGCACATAATTTCTGCTGTTAAACAGAGGTGTACATTACATATTTTGCACATCACTTTAGGTGGTTCTGTGCACTTTAGGTGAACCCTGCATCTTCCCTTCTTGTCACACATTATTTGTCAGTGTAACATATTGTCCAAGCGGACATCCTGGTTAAGGATGGGAGCCGTGAGGCCCTGCTTCCTTCTCTTCTCCTCATACTGTTGGGAAATCACTATAAAGCAATCAGGGAATCCAACAAGTCAACACCTCCCATGTGCTGATTGGATTGTATGTGGATACTGCTGCAGGGCATGGGACCTTAAATCACTTCAAGAGGCCGCAGCAATTTTTAGTCTTACAGTTTTTTAATTGGTTTCATGCAATTTTCATAAGCAAATGGTAAATTTTCAAAACTGTGAATACTAATCTCACAACAGATCATTAAAAAAACAATTCAGCATATTTTCAATTATATTTGGATCAAAGAGGTAGACGTGGACCCTGCCAAAGAGGTGGGCATCAAAGGAATGTTAAATGGCACACTTGTAAGCAGTGTAAGCAGAAGGCTATGTATTGTCATTTCAAATGAAGTCTGGGCCATCATTGTTGAGCATGTAGTTAACAGAGGCCTTACCATGGCAGAGGCTGCCAGGTTAATTCACCGTAACCTACAAAGATCAACTGTCAGCTCCATCATCAGAACATTTCACAAAGAAAACCGGTGTCTGCTAACTATAAACTATACTTTTATGGTACAGTAAATTACAATACTATATAGAATAGTGAACAAAATTTCATTATCACACATTGTTTGTCATTTACAGTAGTAAAATATTGATGGCATACTCTGTTTTACTCTCAGAATTGTCAGGAAAGCACCTGGTGATGGTCATATACATATACTGACTCACCAGCAAGAGTTGGCTGTGGTGGAAATGGGATTAAGTATAAATAGTGGTTCTGAAGCAGTATGAAAGTGTGATGGAGGCAGGAGTGTGTGTGAGACACTGTTGCTCAGTTGGCTGAGTGGTCACCTCTATGGTTCAGAAGGTGCTTGGGTCAAAACCCAACCAGAGGTTTTGGTAGTGGAGTTTGGGGGGTTGTGTGGAGGACTAGATTGTGGGTGGGTGTATTCCTCTATAAGGTGCAGGTGATTTGTGAATACAGGCTGGGGTATAGGTGGAGGAAGGGGATATAGCAATTGGGAGCAGCATGAGTGGGTGTGAACGCAGGATGCAGTGGAGGATTATCAGGGTTGTGGTGGAGGCTGGACTAATATCAGGGTAGCTGTGTAAATGCAGTACAGGTGAATGGAGTTGCAGTTGTCATGTCTAGTGTGGGTGTTGGAGGAGCTGTAGCAGGTGAGTGTGGGACCAGTCTCTGGGAAAGAAAAGGAGGAGCAGATGTGGGAGAGTGCACACCCAGCAGTGGGCAAAGAGTGTGTGGAAGAGAGGGAGGGCGATGGGAATGAAATGAATGGTAAGGAAAGAGATTGGGGGATTGAGAATGATTTGAAAGATGAAGAATGGCCCTAATTAAAAGTAGTGTGTGTTACATATGTCTTCAATTAACTACTTATTCTGCTGTATCTAAGTGATTAACTCACTTATTAATAGAGGCTGAAATCAGCAACAGAAAAACCAGAGATTATAAAAAATAAATAAATCAGAACAGTACAGAATCATCTGAAAGTTCTAAAACTCAGTTCAGTACCTGAGAAGGGTCAAAAAGACCTCAGGACAGAACCTTAAAAGTCTCCTGAAGAGTCCTACAGAATCAAGTCCTAAATATGGAAAACTGAATCAAGACACCGGAAAGAATCCTAAAAGGATGAAAGGCCACAGTTTAGAAGGTTAGCGAAAGTTCAAGAGATGTGAAGTCAGTTCAGAACCTCAGGAAGATTCCTACAATGTCAGCAGTCTGTCCAGGACCTCCAGGAGGAGTCCAAAAGATCCACAGAACCTTAGGTTGGATCAAATGTTCTCCAGAAGGGTCTAAGAGGCCAAGACCAGACCTGAATTGGGTGAACCTCATTCCAAAACCTTGAGCGAGTCCTAAAAGATCAAAGTCCATTTCAGAAACACAGGAACATACCTAAAAAGGTTAAGTTCTCATAAGAACCTCAGAACATTTCCTAAATAAATTAAGGTTGGTTCCAAATGTTATAATGAGTTGGGAAAGGGGAAATATCAGATCAGAATCCCCCAAAAAGCTCAAAGGTTAGTTAGAAAAAGATCCAATGTCAGTGGAGAACCTC
The DNA here is from genome assembly GCA_012411365.1 of Ameiurus melas. NCBI lineage: Eukaryota > Metazoa > Chordata > Actinopteri > Siluriformes > Ictaluridae > Ameiurus > Ameiurus melas. The sequence goes on along the minus strand of CM022759.1, from coordinate 9,733,946 downwards.
AGGATGGGTCTTAAAGGACTGAAGATCAGTCCACAACTCCAAGACTCCTGAAAAACAGCAGATCTGGACATAGAAACAGTTGGGTCTAAAATGTCAAACCAGAATCTCAAATAAACCAAAAGGATGCAATGAAATGTGTCTTTTATTGTGTCCTAAAGGGTCAAAGGTCCTGATAAGAACAAGAGTACAGGTTCAAAGTATTTAGGGATCAATCCAGAACTTGACAGCATAAATCAGGAAGGCAGGAAGGGTCCTAAAGAGCTGAAGGTTATCTCAGAACCTTCTGAAGAGTCAACAGGAACTTAATCAAGAACCTCATAAAGGGCAAGTAGAACCTTGTTCTTCTTCAAGGATCAAAGGTCTGATGAAGAACATGAGAATGGCTACTTATGGCTAAAAAGTACAAAAAGGTTTGTTCCACATAGGAGGAACCTGTGTATCATTTTACATCTTTTTTCACTTTAGGAATTGAAGCATCCTTAAAGATGGTGGACTTTGACTGACATCCAGGATGAAGGACGAAGAGACGAGGTAGCAATTAACAGACTGTCTCAGATTATTGAGATACTCAAACACTACTGCAAGTGTCCACAAGGGGGTCATGTTACTGCGTTTTCTTGAAGGAAAATATTGAACTTAAAAGCATGTAAACTTTTGCAAATTCATCAATTCAATTGAGTTTCATTTTCGACACTAACAATGAATCAGCTGATTAATACCAAAAATGTGGATTATTTACCCGATCACGCTTATTGTCCCTCAAAATATCTTTGGATGAGATACTAAAAGTAGATTAGACTTACCATACATTGTCCAATCAAAGTGCTAATTACACAAAAGGACAACGACAGAACCAGAAGTGTAATGTTTTTTAGTCTGAACGAATGTGTTCCAAGTTTTCTATATCTGGTATTTTTAGGAAGTCAGTAGAGTATTATAGACTTAAAACACTTAAAAATGTGAAAATCATGAATGAAACGTTAATATAATTTGATCTAAAATGCACTACTGTGAATATTTTTAATTGAGTGACCTTCAGTTATTTTATGCTCATTTGATGATATCACCTTGGACATGTGTTTTTTCTTAAAAAAAAAAATAGATTATCATAAATGACACATTTCTAATATAAAGAATGTGGTGTTTAGACTTGACCGGTGAGGTGGTTTTAACTCTGATAAAATCAAGGTCACATATGGATAAACATGCTGTACAGACACACGCTTTGTGAATAAAGAAATTGAGAGTTGTGCATCAAATTGCATCCAAGAAGTTGTTGTTGTTTTAATTATACTGTACACCCACGTATAAGTATAATGACAAAGAGAATCTTAAAATGATTTGTAAACCGAACCTGAAAAGACAAATTTACTTTAAAACAAAAATACATAATAAAGAAAAAAATCAAAACATTGAAATGATACATTACAAATATACAAAATTTTACCTGACTCTGAAAGATGTACGTAAATATGTATTAATTAAAGCGACAAATAATCTAACTAATTTAACTACAGAATACAGAGCCAGTCTGCTCTGACAGTTATCATAATTTATACAATTTTATCTGTTTTAATATTTTAAATACAGCATTTAAGAAGTTTTGCCCAAAAATAAACAAACAAATTTCTATTTAGAAAATTTTCCAACTTTGTAAATTTTGAACCTTTTACTTCAGCCATAAAACCAAAAAAAAATTGCAAATTTTCCTAGACAGAGGAGGCTGGTGAATGACGTAAATTTTACAATAAATTTAGCATTTTATCACTAAAGTCCAGTTAGCAAGTTAGCAAAATGTATCACAAAAAACTACACTTCAGAATTTTTGTCAACTAAAGAAATTTTTTTACATTTTATTCAGAGATAAAATGCAAAATTTATCATAAATTGTCTAAGTTGTCTAGAGTCTAGGAAAATTAAGCTGCATAAAAAAAACTATTTTACTTGTTAAATTGTTTTCTTTGGGGGGAAAGAAATGGGGGAAAAATTCACTCTTACCTCAGATATACTCAGAATGGAATATTTAGTTTCCAAATGTCATAGCTTTAGGTTTATCACAAACTATGAGAGTAACTAAGTAGCTGACAAGTTATGGTATCAGATATCATCATGCTAACTGCATGCTGGCATCATTACATTATAGAATAAATACATAGTTAAACTTTTAAATACATAAATAAAGCAAAAAACCACATACATTTTGGTACACAGTTAGGGTAATGCTAATAAACCTCCATTACTAGCCTTGTAGCTCCAAATATAAAACTAGAGAAGCAACATCTGTATGCACACTGTGTCTTCTTCAAGTAATTCCATTCGAAAGTGGGAAGAAAAAGGAATATTTGCTTCACCGGCAAAGATTTCTTTTAAAAGAAAAAACAGAATTTGATCCCAACCTAGAAAAACTATTGCTAAACTGAACTGTTTTTGTTTTGAAGGTGATATTTGTGCAAGACAAAATAAGTATGTAAAAGGAAAGAAAAAGAAATAGTCATACTAAAATTTTTACACAAAGCACGATTCAATTTGAGGTAAAAATCTTTAAAAAACGGAGGTACATTTTAAATTCCCACAAATTTGCATTGTGTGCTTGAGACGCTACGTGGCTATGTGTTTATTGGGTCAGATTTGTGTCACAAGTATGGTGTGAATTAAATAAAGTTAACTGAACCTAAAAAAAAAATTGGACTAAATAAAGAGCCATCTTTGCTAAGATTTCTCTGCAATTTTGCTTCGCTAATCAGAAGCCTTCATTCGCTGAAAGAGAGATTTAAACTAACCTACACCTTTTGTCTTTGCATATGCTTTTTAGCTAGCAGTTGATTTAGAAAGCAAAAAAAAAAAAAAAAAACAGCTAGAGCTCCAGAGTGGCACAACAGAAATACATTCACCTCATCAGATGCTCGAATCCTGACGATGCTTATAGGCAATGTTTACCAGAGAAACATAAATTTTGCTCACAATGGAAAGATTTTTCACCTCATCTTTGTTAACGCTGCTGAGACTAAACTTCAAAGATTTCTCCAGAATCATTGAGAACACTTGAATTCACCGCTGAATAAAGGCTGAATTCTTTCACCACTGTTAACATAACAGCTAACATTACCTGATGTTAGCCTCGACGTTAGCATTAATAGTTTGATATTTACCAATTCGTTTCTATTCATCACATGTGAAAAAAGTTAGCAAAACCTTTATCGCTGATAGAACTTCTATGAAGTACTGCAGTACGCATAAAAAAGCTGTCAACAAATAAAAGGTGTTTGTGAAAATATTTCCTTACAAGTGAATATAAAGTATAGAACAAAAGGAACAAGATCTAGCTAAGAGAATTTAGAAAGTCTTGAGATTTTTGTTTCCTTTTCAGTTCCTTTTAAATCTGAATGAATGAATTCTTCTCTTACAAATCCGATCCCTTATAAATCCCTTTTAAACTTTTACAGAAAGTAGAATACAAAAAAAAATATTTGCCATCACCTTCATTCCTTACATCGACATTGGACCTCATTTATCAATCCGAACAAATTTACTTGTAAATGGAACGTAGGAGTGTTTACGCAAGAAATGTGGTGAAAATCATCTTTAGTTTAGGAAAAGCATTCATATCCAACATGAGGCTCTTGAGTTTGTATAAATTTACTCGATACTAACGTGAACCTCAAATGATTGGCTTCTACTCCTACAATTGTTGACGATTTACTGCGATTTTTTAAATACGGATAACGCTGTTGAGTTTAAATCACTTCTTTATTTCAAATACACTCCATTTTTTTAATACGTTCCATGAAACGCTTCATTTCATGTTAACAACTTGAAAGAAATGGATCTGAAGCGAATCTGTAAATCAAGAGAACAAAAGTAATGGCACCCTATAAAATACAGAAGTGTGAGTGTGTGTTAGTTAGTTATGAACTGCAGTGGCTGAGCTGCATTACTGGAAGATTTACCCAACAACGTTTAGTCACCATTTTGTCGTTTTTCAACACTCTGCGAGCTTTGCTTTTCATGGAGTTTTGTGGCTAAATGCAAATTAGCTGTGCCATGAACGCGCTTGGTAATTTACGACGGATTGGTGTTTATCAGCATTCACACCTGAGACTGAAAACAATTGTCGACAAAACTTCTGTAAATTTGGTGTGAATTTGTTGTTTGGCGTGAGAAACCATTTACACAGAACTTTACTAAAAGATGGATAAATGATGTCCTGGTGTATATTTTGCTGATAATTATTACGAACATAATTTATATTACACTAAATTTTAAAGAAAACAATAGAACAGGACATTAAGGGGAAGAAATTTTAAAGCATTGTACTGTTGAGTACAAATGTGTAAATAAATTCTACATAAGTGATACTTACCCTAGCTCTGCCCCCCACCAAAGGCTACATCAGGATTTTTATTTTTATTTTTTTACAAACTTGAATTTCATATCAGCTACATTTATAAACCTTACATTTCTCTTTCAAGAGGAAACTGAAAATTGTCAGAAAAAGCTGCAATTAAATTGTGACATTTAGTCAGAATCATCTCATTCAGAGGATATACACCCGTATTTACCATCTCACAATAACAATAATCTCATTTCTTATACTTGTATACCAGCATTTATGATTTGAAAAAACATTAATGAAATACAATCATCATCTATATAGAATTTAGGGCCAGTTCGAAGAAGTCAAAACTTGGCCTGGCGTGCTTAATTTTCAGAAAAATCTTAAAATATATTCAAATATTCCCCTTAGCTAATAAATTAACCACGATTTTAGGACCCAAGAGGATCTAGCAAAGTGCAAAAGATAATCACAAGTAAAAGAACTAACAGTTGATTGGTTTTGTGTAAATAGCATTTGACATTCATTTGTATTTTTTTCCTGACTGCTGGATTTGAACAAATTGAGATCTTCTCCACAGCACGTGCAGCAGCATAGGATAAGACACATTTAGCATATTTTGCTGTTTAATGTAAGGTTGGGGTTAATTTGCCTTTAGGTTTTGTGTTGATTTGCTTTAGATAAGTTAGCATTATCTTTAACATCCATATTGTCTTTGGCTAATATAGGCATATTCGCTTTTCGCACCTTATCAACATTCTTGTTTCTAACAGAATCTGTCCTGCTTTGTACGATCGAGTTGAGCTTCTCAGCGGCAGGCACACCGGTGCCATTCCTCTTAGCATTTATGACATGCTTTCCGGGGGCTGGGTGCTTTTTTGGTGCCTGCTTTTTAGCAGCCGCGATTTTAGCAGCAATATCAGGGAACTGTTTAACGAACAAAGCCCTGGTATACTGCAGTTCGGGCATGATGAGCCTCTGACAAAACCGGTGCGTGTTGTTGTCCAGTCCCGGGCGAATGTTATATCCCTGGATGACCGCTTGGCCATACTGGAATGGCTTCATTGACAAATCACGTACGTGAGCTGGATCCACGGCCTCGCCCCCTGAAAGGCAGGTCTTTTCCAGCACTGCTCTTCTAGCTCTGAGAAGCTCCACTTCCTCTTGGAGCTTAGTGCGCCCTAGCGATGTATCTATCCGCCTCCAGAAGCTTGCGTTAAAGTGTTGGTAGAGTCGCCAATCCAACGAGCTCCACTTCTTCACCTGCTCCGTCATTTCCACGCTCAGCGATTTGCGCGTTTTCTCACTTCGGCTGTTCAGACGGAATGACACAACGTCCTCCAGGGTCCAGCAGAGGGCGTGTCTGAGCAACACCATAGACTCGTCGAAGTACTCTGAGATCAGGATGAGGTGGAATTCACTCTCCACGGAAGAAATCAGAGCCACGGCTCGTTCGTCCAGTTCCGTTTCGCCGGACGGTGCAGAGTTGTTGAAGCCAAAGTCGAAAGTGAGGATGTTACGAGCGTAATGATTACCGAGCACAGTATCGTTGTAAGAACGGCCTTCGTCGAGCAGAAAGTCCTTGAGGGTCTTGAAGTTGCGGAATGCTGGGATCGATTTGTAGTACGTGAAGAGAGACTCCATCATGGACACCGGATTGCGCAGGATGGAGAAATAAAACGTGTCCAAGGGCATGACCTTTCTCACCTGAGAGACAGATATTTATATGTTTAATATATTACACACTATTCGTCACTAATATTAGTCCAAGAACATGATGGATTTCTGATGCAAATAAATAACATTTTTGATAAATGGCCCCATTAGAGTGTAAAGAGCTGGAATTTGGGGCAGATCTGTGAAACACAGATAGCCAATAACAATCTAGCTGAACCGTCGCCCACCATTTTGTTTGTTGTTTAAATCTGAAGTCTGTTTTGTTGATGAAAATTTCCAGGTACAGAGAATCAGGGTCATTGGATGGGACTCATTATCTGAGAATGACCTGAAAGTGTGTGATTATTTTTTCTCTGGACAAGTCTAAAAAGTCAAGACGTGGAGGGGTGAGGGATTAGGGTTGTGTAAATGTAGTGTGGCCCAGGCATTAGTGATATGAATAGCAAATGAAATGTTAACTTTTATGTGTAACACTAAATGTATAATCTAGGAACATTGCTGGAGTAACCCTGACCTGCACGGGTTGGTGTTTTCCCTCCAAACTCGCCCCCTAAAGGCAGTTACATTTATATTTTGTTCACTGATCGTAGACTAACATATTGATAGATTTTTGGACACAAAATTGTAGTGTAGATAAAGCAAGGAAAGATCTTGATAATTTAACTCTAATTTAACCCTGTTTTTTTCAATAGATACATGACATGTGTAAGCTAGCTAGTTGTGGAGAACCCAATACATTACGTACTGCTATACTGGCTGTAATACTAACTAGCTAACTATGCTTGGTGGCCATCTTGGTGATTCGGGCAGTAATTTCGGGTCAGCCTCCTTTCCACTTGAATAAGGAGAGACCAATAGACCAGAACTAGACCAGAATCTGACAGGTCTGGCGATTGGTTCTTTTGACTGAGGGGCGGGACTTGTGTAATATGCTGCCATGTTACGTGTTACGTATTGCACCGTTCATATTTTAAGCAGTAGGCAGGATCTACTCAAAATGTCTCAGATTAGCATTAGCTAGCTAACTTGCCATTTGCATTGTGATTAGTCGCACACATAATCCCTCAAAACGAATGACTTCTGGTGTATGTTTGAGTTTTTTTTTTTCACAAGCACTGAAAAGGCAACATAATCCCGGTTCAACCCAGTTCAGGCTCGGTGATTAGCTCATGGGTTCAATCAAGTGAAAAGACCAAATAACGTTTAAACACTCCCTCGTTTTTAAAAAAAAAAACCTTTACACATTCTGACCTCAGGCCCTCGGAAGCGCATGTGGTTGCACATGATGTGGAACTCGGTCACTCGGCGAGACTTCATGCCCTCAACGAAGTGCGACATGAAGAAGTGCGGGTAGTAGAGCTGGCTGTGCATGTATACCGGCAGTGCAAATGTCAAGTTATGGGTGTCGCCATAGCGATACAGGATGTTGAGGATGGTGCTGCTGGCCGTCTTGTGCGTTTTCAGGAAGACAATATGGTTCTTGAGTTGACATGTGCCGTTTCTGTTGCTAGTCAAAAAGCTCGATGTTTGTTTGGCGTCATGTCTCTGACCAGATAATTGAGGTTCTGGAAATCTTTTGGGAAGATGGTCATGGGACAAAATTTGGTCTTGTGGTTGTTTTCGGACTTCTTTGTCAACCACCGATTCGCCTTTGTAGTCATGTGATAGCTGAGGCGGGGTTAAGATCCTCCCGGAAGTGCTAGCAAGACGTCGAGCTAGTGTTGTGTCCAGATTTTTTCTTGCAGGTTCTGAAACCTGATTCGAGCCTTCGTCTTTTCCATTGCTCCACTGGAAATGGCGGAAGGCCACTTGGTTTGAATGAAAGTTCTCCATGATAGACTGAGCAACTCGCTGATCATTAAGGAGAGGATTGCTCAACTGGTGATCAGATGGCTTGGTCTTGTTTTTCCTGAGGTAAAGAAAGATTCTTTAAGAAGAGTTTTTTTTGTAAGTCTAGCTAAATTTTATCAACTCTACCAATTTAAAGATCCAACTATAATGAAGATACCAACAGATAGAGTGACTTGCACACATATTAACCCCCCTTGACCCTTTCCACAATTTATAGTGTTAAAACCTGGAACTGAAATCAATGCATGTTAAATTAATTAACTGAACGGAATCATTTTGGATTGGACTTGAATAGAGTCAGATTGGTGCTGAATTTAACTGTATTGGTTTTCAAATCGTAGAGGTGCCGAATCGAATGGATGGTAAATGGTCTGCATTTATATAGTGCCTTTTTAACCTTAGCAGTTCTACAAAGCGCTTTACACTGTTTCTCATCCACCCATTCACACACCAATGACAGCAGAACTGCCACGCAAGGCACTAGCCTGCCATCGGGAGCAACTTGGGGTTCAGCGAGTTGCCCAAGGACACTTCAGCATGTGGAGTCATCTGGGCCGTGAATCAAACGCCAACCTTGCGATTAGTGGATTCAGACTCTAACAACTGAGCGACAGCTGCCCCAAGGGTGCTGAATGGAATCGTATGCGTGCCGAATCGAATTGGACTGGAGCTGAATCAAATTGCTTTGGTGCTGAATCGAATTGTATAGATTCAAATTGAATGATATTGCTGCTGAATCAAATAATATTGGTGCCGAATCGAATCGCATAGATTGTAATTGAATCGTATTGGTGTTGAATCGTGTCGGTGCCATGCCGAGTCGTGTCTGTGCCGAATCTGATCATGTCCGTACCGAGTCGTGTTCGTGCCGAATCATGTAGCGGTGGTGCCAAGTCGTGTCGGTGGCGAATCGTCGTGTCCGTGCCGAGTCGTGTCGGTGGCGAATTGTGTCTTGTCAGTGCTGAATCATGTCATGGCCGTGCCGAGACATCCGGTGCCGAATCGTGGCGTGAAGCAAGTTGTGGCAGTGCTGAACCGTGTCGGTCATGAATCGTGTCGTGTTGGTGCCGAAGCGTGTCGGTGCTGAACCATGTTGTGTCGAACCGTGTTGCGTCGGTGCCAAATCAAATGCTGACTCCATGTTGATAAACGGTTAAAAGAAGTCTCATTTAGTATTATATAAATAATCAAATGCATTATAGATATTTAGTTTTAGATGTTTATTAGGACTCACCAAGACTGACGAACCGCACTCAGTAACTGCAGCGCCACAAACAGGACGGTCACGAACATCAACACACGCCATAGAAAACGCAGGTGACCACAAAACACTGCCCTTGCACACCTATAACCAAAACACACACACACACACACAGAGTCTGTAATTAATAAGAAAATATATATAACTAAGTTCTAACTTATATAACTAAATATCATATATATATATATATATATATATATATATACACACACACACACACACACACATACATATATATACACACACACACATGAATAAAAAAAGGATTTTTAGCTTTCATGATGGGTTGTTTGCTGGAAAGAAAGAAAGAAAGAAAGAAAGAAAGAAAGAAAGAAAGAAAGAAAGAAAGAAAAAAATAAATAATTAGGGTGGGATGAAAAAGCAAACAAAAGAAAAAAGGAAGAAAGATATCTGAAAGAAAAAAGAAAGAAACTATAGAAAAAAGAAACAACTAAGTGAAAGAAAATGCACAACTAAAAAGAACAAAATGATTCAAAGAAAAGACAGGAGACATAAAATAAACAAAATTGAGAAAGGGAACGAAAAGTGGTAGAAAAAAAATATTAAATAAAGAAAAAGAAATAAAGAAACAAAAGCAGGAAAAAATTAACAAAAAGAAAAAAGAAAGAAAAAGAAATAATCGCTCAAGCAAACATAAAAAGAATAATTAAAAAAGAAAAACAATTAAAAGAAGAAAAGAAATATAAAAAGATGAAATGAAGAAAGAACGACAGAAACAAAGAAAGAACAAAAGAATTATATGAAATAACAAGAGTAAAAAAATGAAAGGGAGAAGAAAATAAAAAGAATGAAAGCACGAAGGACATGACAAATGAAGAACCAACAGAATGGAATGAAAAGACTGGAAGAACAGACAAAGAGAGAAAGCAGAAAAGGATGGAAGAGCAAGAAAGAGAGAGACAAATGAAGAGACAATAAAACACTGAAACAAAGAGCAGGAATGGAAGAGGGAAAGAAAAAGGAGAGGTGAAAAAAGAATCAAAGAATGCAATAAAGAGGAAATGTGTTTTTCCCTTCTTCTTGCAAATCTGCAGTTTTCGTGTCACTTGTTTACATTTTGTTTTTATTGAGCATGATTACATCAGCCGCACATAAGCGTGCATACACACACACACACACACACACACACACACACACACACAGAAACCCACACTGCTGCTGAGACAGCTGGTTTTAGACACTCTTCCTGTCTCACTGGTGAATACGTCAAATATTTCAAATGTACTGTACATAAACGTTACTCATGTGGAACTGATGATGATTTCCTCCTCACAATAATGAACACAAAATGTTTGGCTGACTTGATGCAAAAAAACAACACAACAAACAAAAACGTATATTTTACTCTAAGTATTCATTAGTAGTCATCAAGAATCGTTTCAATTCCTCATCTGAAGTAACGGTAACCTTTCATGCTACGCAATGTAGTTAGCGCTACAGCTAACCGTGTGAATCTGGAAAAAAGACGCAAAGACGCATATGAAAATGAGGCATCTCCTTTGCCTCACTCCATCTACACATGATGAAGTAAAATGTTGCTAATTAGCCAACGTTAACTAGCTATATTTAATCAAGCTACTCTGTTTTCTCTTTGATAATGTCAGGTTAGACTAGCATCAGTTCCAGTAGCGAACATAAACCGTCTAGTGAAATCCTAGCTAACGGTGGGTATTTCGATGACTTCTGATGAATTAGTTAGCAAACTACAAAGCATTTGAGCTGCAAACTTACAGGAACCGAATTATGTTTTCAGGCAAAACAGCACTGTATATAAGTTACTTTTCACATGAAACATGACTAGCTTCATGTTAAATCTGTTAAATCATTTACTTTTTCATAATTGAAAACTTTTATTTTCACTCAAGTACATTGTGCAGGGCAACAAAACTACACCTACACGAACTAAACAAAGTTAAAGTTAAAGTTACAAGCTTCTGGATACAAACGACAGCCAAATAGTTTCTCAAGTTCAATTAGGAGCCTCATCCAGAACACCAGCGTTTCGTCAGTTTCTACAGTTTGTTCCAGAGGTTAGAAACGTGGCTGAATCCAAAACTATGCAAGGAACACGACAGGTTTACATTATAATAATCACCGTAAAAAGACCAAAAAAAAAACCCCAAAAAACCCCCCCAAAAAAAACACTCGGCTGGTCATGCTAACAAGAAACGCACAAAAATCATAAACTCTCATAAAACATTAATGATTCCAGACTTGTTTTAGTTAATAGGTTCATGCATCCGCTGTTCCAGTCCCTACGAATGAGCAATTGCTATAGAAACCATAACGCATTTGAACGGGCGCATGGATACAAACCTGTGATTCGACTACCGTCAATCTGCCGTTCTAGAAAATGGAATCTACACCTTCTGGCCAATCAGAATACAGAATTCAATAGCGATATGGTATAACGTTAAAGAACTTACTGTACATGCATGAAAATATTTCAACAATTTACATTTGGCCTTACATTAAATTGAATCTAACATTATGGAGGATTTGAACTGCCAAAGCTATTTATTTTTCAAATACTATATTTAAAAAAAGATAAGTAAATAAATTACTTGGCAAACAATTTAAGAAAGATTTACAGAATTTTTTTTAAAAAGTGGTTATATTGTTATGAGATATTTTTCAATGATTATTATCTATTAGGTTTTACATTTATATTTATTTACAATTTTTTTGTTTTTGTCTTTTTTATACTGTTATTTATTTATTTCCTGTAAAAACCCCTCCTGACATGTTTTGGAAGGATTTTAATTCATTTAATTACCTTCACCTAATTAAAAAAGGTCCCGTCATACTTTTTGTAATTACAATTAATATTGCTTTTTCCCTCCGTAATCTGTAGCTAATTCTTTTGTTTCATTTATTTTTATTCCTCAAGTCAATTATGTAATTTTATGCTAACGAGTTGACCGTGACACACGTCACAGCTCCCTTTTAATCCCATTGCTGGATTGAAATCATATTTTATGGATTGATACAAAATTGCAGCACTGGTTGCTTTGCGTGTGTTAGCTGCAGACAGCTCAGGATGTGACTCCTGGCTGACCTGACTGAGGGGGAAAAAAATTTCCTCGTCTGGATTAATTACTCTTACTTTTAGCAGACGGTTTGCTCCAGTCTGCTGAACGTGATACGGAGTGGCCTTCTCTAAAAATCTTACACTTCATATCGTTTCAGGGAATAAATTAAACTGTAAACATATGATAAGTCGGTTAGCCAGTTAACTACATTAATACAAACACAAACGAGTCTAGAAGAATATTCATAATTTAAGCTGCAAGCCGCGTTTTTGGGGGCCAAGCACCCAGACTTGGTGAAATGCGTATTCACAGACGCACTACAAATGTTGCCCAAACAAACACAGGAAAGCAGAGCCATAAGGATTCAAGAGTGATTTGTATGATGCGTTATTGATGATGTGTATGTTTTGACCACAGACACAGTCTGCAGTAGGGATGTCATGATACCAAAAATCTAGTAGTCAGTACCAATACCACCAAAAGTACACGATACTCAATACCAAAGTTGATACCATGGTAAAGTTTAAATTTAGTTTAAATTCACTGATTTGGTGGCTGGCCAAAAATATTTATTAAAGGCATGAACATGTGAATACTTATTAGTGACATTAGGCTACATATAGCTGACAGGACACGGGCTGAATGGCGATGCATGGTGGAACATTAGGAGGTAGTTTATAACATTACAATGTGATAGCGTCGTTAACAAATAACAGTCTATTGCAAACATTACCTGGAGCATAACGTTAGCTGGTTTCACGTCCACAATGCCAGCTGCCTCAAAAAATAAAATATAGGACCGTCTTTCACGTGCTTAGCCAAATTCCAGGTGTTTCCTCGCTTTGTTTGAAATGAACGATAGCATCAGTTGCACACCGGAAACCGATACTAGATTTCCTCTCCACGAGTCAGGGCAGAGCTAAACTTGTTAAGCTAAACTAACCTTCTGTAGTTTTCCCGTGTGCTTGTAGGCGTTCCTCTTCTTCTTCACCACTTGTGGACCGACTAAAACACTTGCGTGTATTTGCTGCCCCCATCAGGTCCGGAAGAATCGCAACCTTGTTACCTCCGTTACAACCGGTACCAACAGGATTGCAGAAAAAAAAGTACCATCACGTTTTAAGAATGTTGGTACCGACTTGGTACCAAAGTATCAATTCCCGTGACATCCCTAATCTGTAGGAGGAAAGGTCTAGATGAACAAATGGGAAACTGACGTCATGTGGTGCGTTGAACCCATCTCGACACAGCGACTCCAGAGATGCCTGGCTTTTCAATTTTGGACACATGGTTCGAAAGTTCGAGAGTCTAAACAATGTTCCTTAGACCCTCCCCAATAAGTATGCCAAATTTTACAACTTTTTACCAGATGGTTCTATGGGCTGCCATAGAAAACCTAGCCAGAAGAAAAAATGATGATGATTAAGAAACGGACCTTCGGTGCTTGGACCCCAATAAAAAATATTGCTCATTGTGTTTACATCCTTACAAAAAACAAATCACTGCAGCCAAACTACATTTCGCTACTTTTCGAAGACCACTGAATACTGATATTGTGATCAATTATGTCACAAATTTTCTCAGATATAGCAGGTATCTGGGTATCTTTTCTTTAACAATTAGATGTTACCATTTTGCATTGAAACGTTTAAAACTGTAGTGAAACATCAGTATTGGAATACATTTTTTTTAAATATTAGTATTTATTATTTTTAATAGTTTCAGTTAAAAGTGATGCAATTTTTTTTAAAATATTGATTTCTTTTATTACTTAGGGCTACTGTTTGTACTTGGTTAGCATACATACATCCTGATGCATATCGTGTAGAAATGTCTTTGAGGATCCTGATATGATATTTTGTGTCATAAAGCTACAGCATCTGTAGGATTTTTACTTTTGAACACCAGTGACTACGAGCTTATTGAGCCAACTCGTCCACTGGCAGCTATAAACAAAATTCTTGTGCTACAGGTTTGTCCACGCCTGTCTCTGTATGATTAGTGAAAATCATATTCCAAACAAAGCGTTAGCAGAATTTTACTCATATGAAGCAAATCATCTGAACTGCATGACTTGGCTCACACTCACAGGATATTTATATTCAGGCTGGAAAATGGTCCGAGCTGCTGCCAGGAACCTCCTGCCTTCCAGCGCATGAAAACAGTCTTTTAATGAAATGAGTTTGTTAAACCATATTTATTTAGAAATGAATAAACAAATAAATAACAGTGCTGCGAGTAATCCTGAACCAATCTCCTGACCCAATCATCACACAAACCGCTTCCACGTGTTGTCCTAAAAGACACAAGAAGGTAACGGCTGTTAGAGAGACAACAGGGATTCAGTCACGGGACTAATCAACCGCATTGCGCGGGGAGCGTTCTTGTCTAGGTGGGAAAGCCACGCCCCCTCATTATCATACGCATGAAGCGACATGGAAAATAAATAAATAATTCAATATTTATATAGAAATATAGAATGTAGAATATATATATATAATAAAATACAGAATATATAATATAGAAATAACAGAGAAAAATATAACAGAAAAGTCTCAGTAATACAGTGGTGTGAAAAAGTGTTTGCCCCCTTTCTCATTTCCTGTTCCTTTGCATGTTTGTCACACTGTCACACATCAAACCAATTTAAACAATAGTCAAGGACAACACAAGTAAACACAAAATGCAATTTGTAAATGAAGGTGTTTATTATTAAAGGTGAAAAAAAATCCAAACCATCATGGCCCTGTGTGAAAAAGTGATTGCCCCCTAAACCTAATAACAGCAGCAACAACTGCAACCAAGCGTTTGCGATAATGTGCAATGAGGCTTTTACAGCGTCCTGGAGGAATTTTGGCCCACTCATCTTTGCAGAATTGTCCTAATTCAGTTACATTAGAGGGTTTTCGAGCATGAACGGCCTTTTTAAGGTCATACCACAACATCTCAATAGGATTCAGCTCAGGACTTTGGCTAGGCCACTCCAAAGTCTTCATTTTGTTTTTCTTCAGCCATTCGGTGGTGGACTTGCTGGTGTGTTTAGGATCATTGTCCTGCTGCAGAACCCAAGTTCGTTTCAGCTTGAGTACGAACAGATGGTCGGACATTCTCCTTTCAGGATCTCTTGGTAGACAGCAGAATTCATAGTTCCTTTTATCACGGCAAGTCTTCCAGGTCCTGAAGCAGCAAAACAGCCCCAGACCATCACACTACCACCACCATATTTTACTGTTGGTATAATGTTCTTTTTATGAAATGCAGTGTTCCTTCTACGCCAGATATACTTGGACACACACCTTCCAAAGAGTTCCACTTTTGTCTCATCGGTCCACAGAATGTTGTCCCAAAAGTCTTGGCGATCATCAAGATGTGTTGTGGAGAAATTGAGACGAGCTTTGATGGTCTTTTTGCTCAGCAGTGGTTTTCTCCTTGGAACTCTGCCATGCAGGCCATTTTTGGCCAGTCTTTTCCTGATGGTGGAGGCATGAACGCTGACCTTAACTGGGGCAAGTGAGGCCTGCGTTAGTTTTTGGACGTTGTTGTGGGGTCTTTTGTGACCTCTTGGATGAGTCGTCGCTGCGCTCTTGGGGTAATTTTGGGCGGCCGGCCACTCCTGGGAAGGTTCACCACTGTTCCATGTCTTCGCCATTTGTGGATAATGGATCTCACTGTGGTTCGCTGGATTCCCAAAGCTTTGGAAATGGCTTTATAACCCTTTCCAGACTGATAGATCTCAATTACTTTCTTTCTCAATTGTTCCTGAATTTCTTTGGGTCTCGGCATGATGTGTAGCTTTTAAGGATCTTCTGGTGGACCTTACTGTGTCAAGCAGCTCCTATTTAAGTGATGCCTTGATTGTGAACAGGTGTGGCAATAATCAGGCCTGGGTGTGGCTAGAGAAATTGAACTCAGGTGTGGACAACCACAGTTATAGTATGTTTTAACAAGGGGGGTAATCACTTTTTCACACAGGGCCATGATGGTTTGGATTTTTTTTCACCTTTAATAATAAACACCTTCATTTACAAATTGCATTTTGTGTTTACTTGTGTTGTCCTTGACTATTGTTTAAATTGGTTTGATGTTCCGAAACACTTAAGTGTGACAAACATGCAAAGGAACAGGAAATGAGGAAGGGGGCAAACACTTTTTCACACCACTGTACATAAATAATAAAAAAAAGAAAATAAGAAAGAAAAAAGAAAGGGGGATATATAATCCACAACAATAAACAAATTAATTAATTCATTAATTAATTACCTAAATAATAAATAAATGTGAGAAATAAATATAAAAATACATAAACATATTTTTGCTAAGGTTTTTATTTTTTATTACTGGATTTTAATTTCTTGACATTTTTTTTTAACTTTTGATTGTTTTTTTTAGTGGCTATTTTTGCTAACTCAGATTTGACACTGCTATTTAAGCAAGAATGTTTTTTTACAAAAAAAAAGTTACCATAACAGATTAGCCACACCCACTTTCCATATAAGGAGGAGAGACTGCGGTGCGTTTCATGTAGACGCTGTACGGTAAGCGTTTTTTCAGACTGTGTGCTGCTTAAAGTCTGCACCAGACCAGCATTAACCTCATTAGAAGACACACACAGCTTCCCTGTGGCTTTAAAATTCAATCAGAGCAGTTAAGTATAGATGTACGTGGGATTTAGTTTAATCCCAGTGCTTGTTTCTGTTAGTTTAGTTTTTGACCACAAGTATCCTTTGGGGTGGGGGGGCGTGTTTGAGGGACCATTTCTTCTTGCGTAATGGCCGACTTCTTAGAATTTGACACGAAGTTTGATGTCAGAAACCTGCGGTGAGCAAAACGAGATGTCTGACAGGTCAAAATCTGTCCTGGATGAGACACACGCGTCTATAAATGTCACTGTTATGGAGATGTATAAACACACCCGCACACGTATGCAAACATCAGGAAGGAATAAAAACTTGTTAAGGAAGGTACCCTACAGCCAAAGAAACATCTGGAGAAAGGAGTGTGTGCCCATCCTCCAAGACACACACACACACACACACACACACACAGGGCATCATGGTAACACAGTCTATATCCAAATATAGTCTGAAGTTCATGGACTGATAGTTTGAAGTATTCTGAGCAGCAGTGTGAGACCGGTAACACACACACACACACACCATATAACTTGACTCCTATGAGAAAATTCATTCGACATTCAATATCCGGCTGTGTTCAAATAAATGAGCTAGCTGTGACTTAGCCAACACCTCAGTCCAAAATAACGCATCTCCTTTCCAGATGCGGAATTTCAGAACGCGGTGAAAATGAAAGCAGCACTGATGAAATACAACAGCACAGACACCTAATACTCACGGCTTCTCGATTCTGATTGGTCGGAAGGGGTTTATTAATTTTCTCCTGTTCATGTTCGAATACGTTAACGTTTCTATAGTAATGACTTAATGTTAAAAAAAGTATATTTGTTGGTATGGTGAAGTTTCTGTAAGGAGATAGTTATTTCACATTTATGGAAGGAGTCTCCAGTGTCAGAGCTTGGTAACAGGAAGTCTTCAGGACTGAGGAGTTTACGGTTGCGGTTTCTTGGCAGCACTATAAACTATAAATGGATAACATGTTCTCATTAGCAAATCTCTGGGTTATAAGATTATTGGTTATTTTCCAAAAACAGCACGTCCCCAAGTGTTTTATTCTTTACTTAAAAGGTGCATTAGGTATGATTAGACCGACCAAACCCCCACCTCCCCGCCACAGAATACGTCTCTAGCGGTTAAGTGGGTTCAAGATTTGAACGATTCCTGCCCATGTTCACAAAGCTCCACACCCCAGGATCTATAGTGTGCCATGCAGTCGTGTCTATAAAATGACTGACAGGAACAGAAGGCGATGTGCCAAATACAAAAAAAATAATTTTTAAAGCAAGCATTCCAGACCGGAAGTCCATTTTTCCAAACAAGTTTTTCCCAGAAACTTAATACATTTCTGCTGAGGCCATCGCTTTAAAAAATTTTTTAAATCATGTTCTGCATAATATCTTCCAGGTTATTTGTACAAGTAAGGAATAATTTTTTTTAAAATCCCAACTTACTACTGCAACTCAAGCAGATTTAAAAGGAAAGTCTGGTTAAAAATGAAATGTCCACCAACATCCCTGAACCTTAAAGTTAACTTCTACAGCTGTGTAACAAGGTCAACTTTTTTTTTATTTTTTTTTTTTAAATACCTTCACTAAATACCATTAGGGGAAATAATTTGAGTGCTGAAACCAGATAATATAAATATAAATGTAGTTATACGTTTGTAATTTCTTAATTTCTGAATAGCTGAAAATGATAAATCGTATAAAGTTGATTTTGGTTTAATTCAACCGTAGAAACTATTTCAAAGTGCATCACATAAAACATTTACACAAACAAAATTCCATTAAAAGCATTAATTATTGTTCAACTGACAATGGTCATCTTAATTTACATTTGAAATATAATATACAGTGCATCCAGAAAATATTCACAGCGCTTCACTTTTTCCACATTTTTTATGTTACAGCCTTATTCCAAAATAGATTAAATTATTAATTTCTCAAAATTCTACAAACAATACCCCATAATGACAACATGAAAGAAGTTTGTTTGAAATCTTTGCAAATTTATTAAAATGTGAGAAAAGTGAAACGTTATGAATATTTTCCAGATGCACAGTATAGTAATATTTTTATGTTTTATTTCACAGCACGTATATCATTCCATTAAAGTGTGGGAAATTGAACTCTGTGAAATTTCAGGAAACATGGAACTGAAAACCGTACTGAAACACACCTATCGATTTCCATTACGCAAACACGGCACGTACAAACCAGTTCATCAGCCATGGAAGTGGGCAGGACGTGCGGGAAAGTGGCGTGAATGTCCAATTTGCATATGAATAAATTAAGGATATTAATTTAGACACTTCTGCGGGTTTCTTTTGTTTGGTTTTTTTTTGTTCGCACTTTAAATATATAATAAATATTATGCATTACAGACAAAAGATGCTTTCTGGTGTCTTAAACCTTATCATTTCTGGTATAATTGATGAAAACTTTTAACAGGTCATTCTGTGCTCATCCAGTTTGTTTCGAATCAAATGACATGCCCCCCTCTCTGATTTGTATCAACAGGAAATACAATCAATCCACAAGCAAGTAATTAGACCACTCTCAAGCAATTTCAGGGACATTTTAAGGCGTGTGCAGATTTTTAGATCCAGGATAAAAGTGGCCCGGCTCTACGTTCTGCTTCATATCACAGTCGATGAAGTAGGCACGCTTCGAGGCAGTTCGATTCCCACTCGCAAACGTCGTGCTCTGGTACGTCTGTTGCTGCTTAGTGTGCAAGAAGAGGTAGAGCTCATATCGAATATTAAAGACAGATTAAAGACACACATACAAGTGTTCGTCTCATAAGTACTGTGTGTCGTGATAGTCAAGACAGCAATATTTTGTTTTCTCCCTTTCCAGTGAGGTGCCTCATTGTACAGAGCTACGTTAGCATCATCGTTTCTAACACCTTGGAAGCTACAAAAAGTTACAAAGCACTGACACTGGAGACTCCTTCCGTAAACATTAAATCAAACTTTTCCTTATAGAAAAACATCATCATATAAACCACTGCGTGTTTCTCTTTGTTAAATAACAACAGGTAACAGGGTCAGATTATGTTGTAGCGTCAACAACAACTAGTCCAACAACACCAAAAGA
The DNA here is from genome assembly GCA_012411365.1 of Ameiurus melas. Taxonomy (NCBI): domain Eukaryota; kingdom Metazoa; phylum Chordata; class Actinopteri; order Siluriformes; family Ictaluridae; genus Ameiurus; species Ameiurus melas. Next base: position 9,714,039 of record CM022759.1, on the reverse strand, counting down.
AGAAATAGCTTAAAATTTTAAAAAAGACGATAAATTAAATACAATTTAATACTTCTTGCCATATGTGATTTGTAAAATTTCATCTCAAGCAATTTTGTTAGATTACATAAAAGAATACAGAAACCGGTCATGACACTGCTCCTAATATGTTCTCAGAGAGAATGACAAGGTTTTCCGTCTCATAAAGCTGAGGAATCTGGTTACATTTCTAAATACACTGAGAACATTCAAGAATTCAAGCAGACCTCAGCATAGTGAAAATACTTCTCTCAGAGAGCAAACGAGTGCCGAGACATGCTTTCATCTGGCCTACAAACCACAGAGGAATGACTATGATGAACTCAACCCAAGCTGGCTGCCAGACCATGGGGCCACAGCTCCACCCTAACGAGACCGTATCTCCACAGCGATGTTAAATAAAATACAACTCACAGCATTTGGGCCGCTTTTAGCCCAGATTCCGTGTGGCTGCTTGCAGCTGGGCCGAATTTTTAGACTTAACCTCATCATAACTATCTCTCATGCACATAAATTCAGCCGTATGTCACCTGACCTGATCTGATCTGAATCTATACCACAGGAAAATATTGTGTAAATATTGTCTTAATGAAATTATACTGGAGTTAATATCCTAATGAGAGCCCTATTTCCTCACATCACCTCTTCTCTATTCAATATTAAATTTATAACATTATCATTTATTATGTAGCTACATTTACATTTAGAAGCCTATACATATTTATTAATTCGAATCAATCATAATTCGGGTCCTAAAAGGATGTAATAGCCATAAAATGCATCAATCATTTTCATGGAAATTATATTTTACAAGTCGATAAAAATAAATAAATAAAATAAAAAGTTTATATTTTCACCTAGAAGTACTAAAACAAATAACAATAATAACAAACAACAAATCATTCAGCCCTGGGAAATTTTACTTCAAATGCATTATTATTTATTTATTTTTTAATTTTATGACCGTAAAGTTTACTTTCTGTTACTGCAGTAATATTTCGAGTAAATATATAAATTATTAATGTTGAACAAGTTTAACATGACGCCTGTCGTGCTTTTATCACGTGTTTACTGTAGGAAGTTGTTAGGTGATCTCAATGTCGATCTCAGTCTAATCTAACAGCTGAACTAACAAATAGTCTGGTGTAACTCTCACTGGAGGGTTTAATGTGTCAATATTTGGATTTCATGATGTCATTTTAGCAGAGTAAAAAGTCTCAAAGGGTACTTTAAAATTCTTTAAATGGGGTCCGGGTCCGTGATGTAGGCTATATCCAGGGGTCCCAGACTGTCTTGGTTTTGTTGTTGATTTAAATGGCATGACGGGGTGAAGATTATGATCAATTTAGTATCAAGAGTATTATGGTTACTTTTTAGTTCTTGTATTTGCAAGTCTAAATCTAAAGCTCAAAAACAAAACAAAAAAATAAATAAAATATACAAGTATAAACTACTTGTTAAATTCGATCAGTTTTCCTAAAATCAGGAAGTACTGTTAATATGATGAGCATTACTTCTACAACTCGGTGAGTGGAAAGTTCAGGAATATAAAGCTCTAATGGCTTGGAGAGATTCATATTTGCCTTTAAAAAGAGAAAAATATTTCAAAGTACTTTTCCTCTGGAAGTGGTGGCAGAAAGTTTGAGAAGCCCTGCTTTGGAGGTGAAAGTTTAGGTTGATGAGGTTCAGCTACATTAAGGAATACATGTTTTGGGAAGTGGAGCTGAAATTTCTTCTTATTTATTCACTGAAATATTAACACACATCCTATAGCTTATAGTTTATGAGTGATCTAATCTGCAGCTCGAACTCGGGGGTTAAATAAAAACCCAGACAGGGATAATAAAAGATTTCGCATTAATGAACTTGAAGCAGGGACTCACGCGCGCCACGGCTGGATGGATCCCCGGAAACACGCGTTCCTTTCCCGCAGCGCGCGCTTCAGCTGTGGGAACATGGTGTCGCTGACGCAGACCGCATGCCACTAGAGTGACCCGGTACCGAGCTCCTGTCTTCCCGACACTCACACTAACCCATCTCTGACTCCCTTACACCTCTGAGCCACGAGACTCCGCCCACTGACACCTGATTGGATGACAGAGAGAGCGAGAGAGAGAGAGAGAGAGAGAGAGAGAGAGAGAGAGAGAGAGAGAGAGAGAGACTTTCGACTTTAAAAGGTCCTTTAATATCCAAAGTTAAAAATTTCGAGAGAGAGATTTCATATATGTTCATATTCATATCTCATATACTCAATTAATGGATCTTGTATAGTAGCACTACTTGTATTGTTCTCTGCTTGATATATCGCTTTGCTTATTTGTAAGTCACTTATAAAAACAGTGTGTGGATAAAAGCGTCTGCTAAGTGAATAAATGTAAATGTAAACGTAAATATATTAATATTTGTGCCACCAGGATTTGTACTGAAATATTTAGATTTGATCTTATTGTTTATTATTTCTATGTAAATTCTATCTTATATCTTAAAGCTGATATCTAACTACATTCATTTTCGTACAATTTTTGTCATTTCGTTCGTTTTTGTTTTCTCTCTCCCAGCTTCATCCTATCGCACAGTTAACAACAGCTACCACTGGGGGAGAGCGAAAACTAAAGCCGCTGTACTGCTGGTTGCTATAGATTTTAGCAGTAAATCCATTCAAAAGACTATGGAAAGCCATTTGAAGCCAAAATTATGTACATCAACATGACACTATCCATTTAATTAATAGTATCATCCATGGGTAATGTGTGGTGCTGAGTCATCTGTGTGTGATTCACTGTCATTTATTGAGCATTTCTGAGAGCATAAAAATCTCCAAAAACCAGTCAGCAAGTGACTTCATAATCAGATAAGTGTCTAAACACCAGGATAAACACTTCTCAAATCACAAGCTCCTGTAAGGGTTTGTTTCCTGTCTGTCCAACCTTGTGTGTGTGTGTGTGTGTGTGTGTGTGTGTGTGTGTCAATGGAACCTGATTCTGGACCTAGTTGCTTTGAATTTGCCTGGAGAAGAAAGACAACTTTGTGTCGTATTAGAGAGGAAGAGGAGGCAAACTGAAGGAAAGGAAAAGAGAACTATTCAAAGCTCTATCAACCCCCAACCCTACACCCCCCCCCCCACACACACACACACACACACACACATACAGGTTGGTATTACAATCTGACATTAATGGTTAGACTTTGAAAGGTTGTAAGACACAAGTACACAAGTAGTTGTAATAGGTGTGAACAGCAGTGTCTGAGTCACGGCCATTAACAATCAAGAATTAGTCAAGTCTCAAGTCAGTGGCTCTCAATTGCAGCAGTCACCATAAGTCCAGAATTCCTAAGTCACTAAGTGACACAAAGTCCAAAGTCTGTAAAAAGCTACCGAAGTCAACTCCAAAGTCCATAAGCCAGAAAGTTGAAAGTCATTTAGTGTTACTCATTTAGCCTGTAAGCACTATTCAAGTCCAAAATCTAAAACTGAATCCAAGTCGAGCCAAGTCTCTAAGTACTATTCAGGCCCTAAGTCTTTATTCAAGTTAAGTAGACCACACATAAACTGCTCTTACAGTCCAATTTAAAGCCTCTAAGCACTATTTGACTCCAAATCTCATAAACCACTACTCAAATGAAGCTCAACATCCCTAAGCTGCTACTCAAGTTGAATCCAAGGTCGCTAACCTACTTCTCAAGTCGAGGCAAGGTCCTTAATCTACTAGTCAAGTCGGGGCAAGGTCCTTAACCTACTACTCAAGTCGAGGTAAGATCCCTAACCTACTACTCAAGTTGAGGCAAGGTCCCTAACCTACCACTCAAATCGAGGCCAAGGTCCCTAAGCCACTACTCATGTGGAGTCCAAGGTCTGTAAGCCACTACTCAATGCCAAGGTCTCTAAACCCACTCCTGAAGTGGAGTCCAAGGTCCCAAAAACACGACTCACATAGAGCCCAAGGTCTGTAAGCCACTACTCAAGTCTAAGATGCCTACAACACTACTCAAGTCAAGTCCAAGGACCCACTTGCACTACTCCACTACTAGCACTACTCCAAAATCTGTAAGCTAGTACCCAAGTCCAAGGTCCCTAAACCATTCTTCAGGTGGAGTCTAAGGTCCCTAAACCACTCATCAAATGGAGTCTAAGGTCCCTATGCTGCTACTTAATTGGAGTCTAAGGTCCCTAAGTTTTACTGCAATAGTGTTTACCAAATTTATAGGGAATAAAAATCTCCTCCAAAAGACAGTTCATATGGCTACAGTTGCCTCAGTGGCTTGAATTCTGAAAAAAAAAAAAAAAAAAAGTGGTCAAAAGAATCTGTGAATGGTTTTGTGTTTTCATTCCAATGTTGCTGAGTATTGCTCATTTGCAGAGCTTTAACAGTCATGTAAAAACAATACAAGGAATGGAAATGACACACTTATATACACACACTGGACTGCAGTCCAGCTCCACTGAAATCCAGCACTAAAAGCAAAACAAACTGTCAGCAACCTTTCCTTCTCGCTCTCTCGCTCCACACACACACACACACACACACACACACACACACACACACACCTGATTAATATTAAAATATTCAGATCAGTTGTGAATGCACAGATATCTTTAGCTAAGTACGAACTGCTACAAAGTATTACACTTTCATCGGATGTAGCCGAAGTTTGTGTGCATTTTGTATCTGTTCATCATGTGACACACTTCAGCAAATATGAGGTTGAAACTCTTATTAGCGAGTAACTCAATGCCATCTGGCACTTCTGTGTGAAATATTGCATTTGTTTGCTCAGATATCTGAGAGTTTACTGGCACACACAAGATAAAATTGGTGCCGGAAAAAAAAAAAAAAAAACATTCCTGAAAATTAAATAAAGATTACAAAGCGTGAAAATGAATTTGGAGAAGAGGACAAGAGTGAGAACAATACACCGATTTATCAGAGCAAATATAAATCAAGGTCCACGTGTGACCTTGGTCGTCTGGCTGGTCTGTGATTTGACCATGAAAACACACACGCACACAACACACACACACACACACACACAGAATTTTTGTGTTTTTCCACACATTAAAAGCACAGTACTAGCTACTTTTACCAATCTTCGCTATTGTTTATTGTGTATTGCAACATTTTGGCAATTTTTTGGGCATGACTGCCTCTGTCAACATCATAGTTCATCACATACCTTTAACCTATTAGTTAAAAAAAATTGTGAATAATTGAATGGATTGATTTTTCTTATATGTATTTTTGATTAAATGTAGCTAGTTTAGTGCTTTAATAATACTTTTTTTATGTCAAGAAAGAGCGCACCTGCACGTTTTCCCACCGGCACTTAATTAAAGGCTAAGACAGCTAACTACTCCTCTCACGCTCTCAGCTAGTAAAGGTTTGCAGCTAAGTAAGTCAGAATACTCACAGATAGTGAAAACTAGTTAGTTGCTAGGCTAAGGGTGCTAACAAGTCTAACTAGAAGCTAACAGCTGGGATGGATAGTTTTCTCAAAAATCTTAGAAAAGTAATACTCTTGCAGCTATGAATGAGAAAACCTAGCAGGGCCTGACAAACTGTGTGTGTATGTGTGTGTGTGTCTGTGTCTGTGTGTGTGTGTGGCTAAAACATTAAATAATTCAGAACGTCATTAAAGTTTCATATTGAGATCTTCCTGAAACCAGAGACCGCAATTTCACTATCATTTCAGTCTTGCTTTCTATATGTGGGTCTGTCTTACACACACACACGCACACACATACACACACACACACACACACATTCTCTCTCTCTCTCTCTCTCTCTCTCTCTCTCTCTCTATCAATCTGACGCTTGCCATCTCTCTCTTAATGTATCTCTCTCAGTTTCTCTTCTCCCTCTCTGATCTCTCGTTTGTCTCTTACACAGTTAAATCCTTTTGCTGTTGCATGGAAAAACTGAGTGTGTGTGTGTGTGTGTGTGTGTGTGTGTGTGTGTGTGTGTGTGTGTGTGTGTGTGTGTGTGTGTGTGTGTGTGTGTGTGTGTATGTGTGTGTGTGTGTGTGTGTTACATTCCTGGCCTAGAACAGCAGCAATCACTCAATTACAGAGTGAGAGCATCTGGATGTGATGGAGGGCAGATGAAAATACTAAGATACTAAATTCTCTCTCTCTCTCTCTCTCTCTCTCTCTCTCTCTCTCTTCTGTAATGATCTTTTTCATTTTGTGGCTAATCCCTGATGCTTCATTTATTCAATCCCTTACTTACATTTACATTTATTCATTTTACAGACGCTTTTATGCAGAGCGATTTACAAATGATTCTCTGTCTGTCAGCGTATCTCTCAGTTTTTCTCCAACATTTCCTCACGGCATCATTATTTACTCTGTCACACTGCTGTTGGAATGCATCATACTTTTTATCGATTTATAGTCACATTTAATGTTCTGGAATGTCCACGAAACAAGTTAGTTCCCATTCTCACGCATGTTATAGCAGCTATAAACAGCCATTACCTCACCAGCCTCTCTCTTCTCTCGCTATGAATGTTCATAAATATGAGTCTTAGACCCTTATGAATCTAATTTCTGCAGGCTTTGCCTCCATGACTTGGACTATGGATGATCCTTGTCAGTAGATCATACACTTTCTGTCAAACTGTCAATCAAAGTAGTGCGTGCTCATTTATGGCCCTTTTGTGCTTATGGCACTTTTATGGCCATTTCTGTAGCTAACCTAATTTATGACCAGGGGTGGGGGTAACCCTATCTACTGTATCAGTGGGTCAATCTGGCCCCTGTGTGTCAGTGGTGGAGAGGGGTGTGTGAGGGAGTATTTATTTTTTTTTTGGGGGGGGGGGGGGAGAAATATGTATGAAAAGCGTATCGACGATTAATTTTGGGCATGTGTTTGTATTACTGTGTGGGGGGTATTTCATTTGTGTAACCACATTGTTAGAAAAGCATGATGTTTGAATGTGTACTGTAAGCTTTTTTCTATGCTTTGACATCCCATGTCCTCACTGGCTGACAGTCAAGTCATGTACATGTATGATCTCTGTAACACTGTTTGATCTGATTGTGTGATCTTTCCTGGCAGTTGTCTGTCTGTGTGAGACAGATGTGTGATTTATGGTGGCTTTGATGACCAGAATGCTTACAAATATGTTTATGTTAACAAGTTAAGTAAAGAGTTGCATCTTAGTGCTTAAATAATGATTAAGACATTGTAGTTAAAACTAAGAATAAGAATAAAAATAAGAAACTCTGCAACTATTCAATTTAATTGAATTCAAATTTATCTGTATAGTGCTTTTTACAATAGACATTGTCTAAAAGCAGCTTTACATAAATATCAACATGCTATACAGATATTAAAGGTGGAGAGTAGAGAGGATCAGGATTTCTAGTATCTCCATAAAATCGTGTGTGGCTCGACAGAAGGAGAGAGGGAGAGAAGAGATTTTTAAGACTGTGCTTAGCATAATAGGAAGTCTAGTCAGGGTAGGCTTGAGTAAACAAATACGTTTTAAGCCTAGACTTAAACACTGAGACTGTGTCTGAGTCCCAAACTCTAATTGGAAGACTGTTCCATAACTGTGGGGCTCTATAAGAGAAAGCTCTTCCACCTGTTCTTCTAGTCTTCACTATTCGAGGTACCGTCAGATAGCCTGCATCTTTTGATCTAAGTAGGCGTGGCAGATCATAGAAAACCAAAAGCTCGCTTAGATACTGTGGCGCGAGACAGTTTAGTGCTTTATAGACTTTATATCTGTTACAATGTCTGCTCTGCGAAATCCTAATACCACTAGAAGAACGCTGTGTATTCACCAACAAGTGGACCTGATGAAATGAGACAGGACCTGACTCTTGCTCCAAAAAAATAAAAAAACAATATGTTAGTTTAACATTTTCTTCATGAAGATATTGTAAAGATGTTGTTTAACCCTGAGCAGGGCATCAACAACTCCGAGGATCGTCTCTTAAGTCCGAGGGTTCTATAGGAGGTAGAAAAACATTTAAAGATGATGTTTTAAAAGAAACAGGATTTTCGTCCATAATGGTAAAAAAAATGGCTATATTCCAATGTGAAATAAATTGGTGGAGACACTCTGAGTACATTTCTGAGTACATTACATTACAGTCTATAAGGATCCTCACCCTTTATGTAGTGTGAAAACTGTACACATCCTCCGTGACTACATTACTTAAGGTTTAAACATTTTTATTTTGTGATGGCAGCAGGACAAACCTGTTGTACATTTGGTAACTGGTGATTTTAGGATGAGGCCCCAACTGTTAAATATGTTTTGTCAATGGCTTTGTCAGGCAACGAGCACGATGCCATGGAAAGTGTATACAGGAGTAATCGGGGTGATCTAATGCTGAGGAGTTCTACAGTACTTCAACTTGGGAACATTCCAACATGGCCCTCAGAGAGGCGTTATCTAAGGTGTGTTTGTATATCCATCCATCCATCCATCCATCCATCTTCTATCGCTTACTCCTTGTTCAGGGTCGCGGTGCACTTTTAGTCTATCCCAGGAAGCATCGGGCACAAGGCGGGGTACACCCTGGACACGGTGCCAATCCATCGCAGGGCACAATCACATACACACTCACACACCCATTCATACACTACGGACACTTTAGACATGCCAATCAGCCTACCATGCATGTCTTTGGACTGGGGGAGGAAACCGGAGTACGGAGGACTCTTGATCTGGAGTTAAAATTATTACTTTTTATTTTTTCGTACAGGTTTGTGTCACAGTTCGCCCGGAGCAGTGGTGCGCAGCGAGCGCTAATGCGCATGTGCAGACTCCTTCCGCGTTGTAAGAGCCATAGGGTCATGTGTGTGTGTGTCTGAGCTGTGAGCTCAGTGGACTGATTACTGGAGCTCTTTATATACCCTGTGCTGTGTGTATGTTGTCTGTATGTTTCCCGAGAATTACCGAGACTGGATGGTCGACCTTTGGGTTTTTGGAACTTAGTCTCTGGTCATGTTTAACCCATAGTCATAGTGTTAGCCTTAGCATTAGCCCAGTGAGTCTAGTTCATAGCATAGCCTGTTTAGTTCATGTGTTCTTGTTTTAATTTTGTTTATTTGCTTTTGACACTGTAAATAAAGTTCACCGTTCTCCGCTGCATTGGCATCCTGACTACTTCCTGCGCCCCGGCGCGTCACAGAACGAACTGCCTTCAACATGGATGCCGCACAAGAATGGGAGATGCCGAACTACAACCGGCACATTAAGTATCCCTGCTTTTGACTCCATGCGCTTTACGCAGAAGACCCCGAAGTACCTGCCTGCGCAGTATGCTCGCCAGGATTACCCAGACCACTTCGTTATGGAATGTCAACAATATTTTGTCAGCCTGTGCGACCCAAAACCCACAGAGAGACAATTCATCATGTTCATCATCTCCAGCTTTTTGGGTTCCGCTCGCACCTGGGTACGACAACTAGTGGCTGAGAGACCCGGAGTGCTGGAGGATGTTCGGTTGTTTTTGGACCTATTTTTTGAGGAATTTGGAGAACCAGGGCAAAGGTATAACTTGGATAAAGTGCTACGGGAAGGTAATTGGAGGACTTATGCTGAGCCTCTTCTCCATGTGTACTATGAGCAGGCAAAACAGAGAAGGGAGAAGAGCAGAGAAAGCTCCAGTCAGGGTTCCAGTCCCAGCCAAGTCAAGTTTCCTGTCCACGCCAAGTCTCCTGTCCCAGTCAAGTCTCCGATCCAAGCCAAGTCTCCAGACCAAGGTAAGTCTCCAGTCCTAACCATGTCTCTGACCCATGTCCCTGCCATGTCTCCGACCCATGTCCCTGCCATGTCACAGATCCATGTACCAGCCATGTCTCCAATCCCCGTCCAGGTCACAGCCACAACCAAGCCCCAAGTCACGTTCACATCCAAGTCAGTTAAGCGAGTTCCATTGGTGTCCAAGTCTGCTGACCCAATTATTAGAGATCTTTTAGAGGTCTCTAGTCTCAACCATAGTTGGGTCTCAAGCCTCAGCCACAGCCCAAGCCACAGTCACGCCTCCAGCCCGGATCCACGACGTCCAAGTCCAAGCCCGGTCTCAGGTCCACGAGGTTCAAGTCCAAGCTTGGTCTCTGGTCCACGATGTCCAAGTCCAAGCCCGGTCTCAGGTCCACGACGTCCAAGTCCAAACCCGGTCTCAGGTCCATGACGTCTAAGCCCAAGCCCGGTCTCAGGTCCACGACGTCCACGTCCAGACCGAGTCTCAAGTTCAAGACGCCCAAGTCCAGACCCAGTCTCAAGCTCACGACGTCCAAGTCCAGACCCAGTCTCAAGCTCACGACATCCAAGTCCAGACCCAATCTCAAGCTCACGACACCCAAGTCCAAACCCAGTCCCAGGTCCATGTCCCTGTTACGGCTCATGTCCGAGTCACAGCCCCGGCTCCGGTCCCAGACACAGCCCCGGCTCCAGTCCCAGTCACAGCCCCGGCTCCAGTTCCTGACACCACAGCCATGCCTCACGTTCCCGACACCACAGCCATGCCTCACGTTCCTGACACCACAGCCATGTCCCTCGCTCAGGCCATGTCCCTCGCTCAGGCCATGTCCCTCGTTCAAGTCCAATCCCATGCCATGCCTCTAGCCACGTCTCTAGCCCATGCCATGCCACTAGTCCAAGCCCTGTATCTAGTCCAAGCCATGTATCTAGGCCAAGCCATGCCTCTGACCCCTGTCCCGGCCATGCATCTGAGCCCTGTCCTGGACAGGCTTCTGAGCCCTGTCCCGACCACGCCTCTGAGCCCTGTCCTGGCCACGCCTCTGAGCCCTGTCCCGGCCACGCCTCTGAGCCCTGTCCCGCCCATGCCTCTGAGCCCTGCCTGTTCCGCTGGGGATGCCGCCCAGCCTACCTGTTCCAATGGGGATGCCACCCAGCCTGCCTGTTCCGCTGGGGATGCCGCCCAGCTTCCCTGTTCTGCTGGGGACGTCGCCCAGCCTCCCTGCTCTCCTGGGGACTTCGCCCAGCCTCCCTGCTCTCCTGGAGACGTCGCTCAGCCTCTCTGCTCTCCTGAGGACTTCACTCAGCCTGTCTGCTCTCCTGAGGATGTCACTCTGCTCCCCAGCTCCGCCAAGAACACGGTGCAGTTTCGTCCTGGCACTGCATGGGACATTCTGCCCAGGGGCCCGGGCCGCCAATGGAGGGGGGAGGACTTTTGGCACTCCGGGAGGAGTACCCTTGGGGGGGTTCTGTCACGCCCCCGCCGAGCAGTGGCACGCATCGAACGCCATTGTGCATGCGCGGACATCGTCCGCATTGATGTCATGCCTTCGTCCCGTAAGGTCATAGGGTGTGTGTTCGGGAATCACGCACAGCTGCGAGCTCAGTGGACTGATTATACACGGCGCGGTTCGTCTGTATGCTTCCCGAGAATTACCGAGACTGGATGGTCAACCTTTGGGTTTTTGGAACTTAGTCTCTGGTCATGTTTAAGCCATAGTCATAGTGTTAGCCTTAGCCTTAGCCCAGTGAGTCTAGTTCATAGCATAGCTTGTTTAGTTCATTTGTTCTTGTTTTGATTTTGTTTATTTGCTATTGACACTGTAAATAAAGTTCACCGTTCTCTGCTGCATTGGCATCCTGACTATTTCCTGCGCCCCGGCACGTCACAACACGTTTCCAACAGAACAGAATATTAGACATTTAGTGTAAAAAAATTCTCTGAAATATTTCAGTGAAAATATTTTTCCATATTAAATGCATTATATTAGAAAAGATAGTACAGTCTTTGTTGATAAATTACAAACTCATACTTTATAACAATTTGTTTAGGAGCATCTGAATCTGGCAAATAATTTTTATTCCATTTAATCATACAATAAAAGTTAATAAACAAATTAAAAAGAAATTACTTGTACACTACTGCTGCGGATATTAAGTCAAACCATTTTGTTCAAACTTCAGCGTGATCCATAGAGTAGCAGAAACTTATGGCAATTTATGAATACCATGTGAAGGATTAGGGTGACTAGTCACGTACAGTACAAGTTACGTACATCTGCCCACACGAATTTAATCTGTATTACTGAACAAGTCAGAGGAAGAGAACATATAGATTTACTTTACATTGGAACTTTATTGTATATTTGGATCTGTCTTGATTCTTTTTCACTTTCAGGTTTTCTTTTTAATTCATTTTATTATTATTTTTTATGAAGTACCTTCAACCTCGGAGAGTCTGTCATCTAACATAACGTATGAATGTAGGAACATGGATTTTCACCATGCGCTCCACTGGCCCCCTAGTTGAAAAGAAATTCAAACATGTTAAATCTTCGAAGGTCACGCAATCAAGGAGTAGGGAAAATAAAAGCTCATCACCTGTTTAGATTATATCTATAATTAAGTTCACATTCAATTAAGAAATGAAGCTTATGCTTTGAAATTAAATGTATAATATTTGATGTTGTCTCTCCACTTCCCAGAGGACATCATCGTACCACCTGCTTCCATCATATAAATAAGGTCAACTATTTACCTCTTCCAACCTTCACTAAGGACGTTGATGCTCCCCCTCCTGCCTTTGCTGGGAATGTCAATACTCCACATCCTGCCTTTGCAGAGGATTTCAACATACCACCTCTTGCCTTCACAGAGGAGGTCAAATATTCACCTCTTCCCAGAGGACACCATAGCTCCACATCATAGAGGACACTGCTGAACAAGCTGACCCTAACTATAATGTTTTATTTCCCATATATTTAGTCTTATCCAAATCACAGCTTCTGGTAAGATTTATTGTTGACTTGTTTTTGTGCTACACCTAAGTTTGAAATATTGCAACCAACAGGCAAAGATGCAGAAAAGCAACTAACCCTCAAAACACACACATCCGATTTGTTAGAATGAATTTTAGGAGTTATTCCTTTAAGCCGAGGTCACACTGCATCGACAGATGCTGACCAACACCACAGACACGTCTGTCGGGTTTTGTCAGATCAGTGTTTTAACCCTGCCGGCATCTGTTGGCATTGGTTGGTGTTAGTTTTTAAGGACTGAACATGTCCGACCAGTGTTTGTCAGGTCGTGGAATGTCTGAAAAGTGTGGTATGATTTTCCAACAAACTCTGATTTAATCTGACCTAGAAATGAACCGTTGCCATGATGACTGCCATGGACGCAAGTGCAGATATAATTTAATAAAAAGTCAACAATACACCAAACATAGATTATGAACTCGTGATACTTTATTTAAAAAAATATATTAAAAAAAGACATGTGAACATGAAAGCATAACGCATAACGACAACATACAACAAACGCAAGATAATGTGTGCAAAACGTGACTTATATACAAAATCATCTCATCTTGTGTTTTGGTTTTAATCAGGATAATCCGCTAACCATGTGCAATTTTCCGTATTCTGTTTTGTGAAGTAAGAAGTGAAATTGCAACAGATGTTTATAACTTACATTTGTGTCAAAATATTGTCAAAATAATGTATCATCTAGGGCGTTCGATTCATGTTGGTGCCCTGTGTGTGCAGTTTGCATGTTCTCCTCGCGCTGGAGGGTTCCTTCGGGCACTACGGTTTCCTCCCCCAGTCCAAAGACATGCATGGTAGGCTGATCGGCGTGTCTAAAGTGTCCGTAGTGTATGAATGGGTGTGTGAGTGTGTATGTGATTGTGCCCTGTGATGGACTGTCACCCTGTCCAGGGTGTACCCTGCCTTGTGCCCCATGCTCCCTGGGAAATGCTTTAGATTCCCGGTGACCCTGAAGGATAAGTGGTATAGATGATGGATGGATGTATCTTCTAATAATGGTCTTAGCTTACCAGAGAGCCTACCTTAAGATGTCTTTCTCAGAGTTTTTGAAACTGCTTGGGGAAAAAACCGAGCAAAATTTTTAAAGCTTTGCACTTTACATCTTATGTAAGTAAGCACACTGTCTCCCAACATTCTAAATGCAACGGCCAACTTTTAACATTTGGTGATTGTTGGCGTTTGGGGTTGGTGATTGTTGGCGTTGGTCACCGTCTGTCTGTGCACTGTGAACTAGGCTTTAGGGAACACCAGTGTTTTGCAAACACACAGAGTTTCCAAGTTTCCTCTGTTTCGTCGTTAGTTCTCTGGGTTCTCTTTTGTGTTCCAGAACTTTCTAGTTCCAGCTTGTGATTGTCAGCATGGAGCTACGTATATGAACTCTGCCTGATGGTACATCCACAGTGTTCAGGTTGAGTGAGTCCTCCAATTAGGTTCAATGTTGATCATTGGACTCATCACTGGGCCAAAGTGAAGCCTTCACACAGTAAATATAATGCATCAGAGTCGCAGTTTGAGCTGTTCTACATTAGCAGTGTTTACATGCAGTGTAATAAACCGTGGATCAGAACAAAAACATATTTATGCAGGTCTGTACAGTACAACTGAAGTACAGTGCATTCTGACCTACAGTAAAACCAACACCACTGATCTCTGCTGCTTCCTTCGATGCTCTATTTTTCTTTGTAACACCTCTATACACATTGACTGAGATGTCAGATATGACAGGATAAGGTTCAAATCCCACCTCCGCCCCGTGTGCGTGGAGCATGCATGTTCTCCCATGTATTTTGGGTGTTTTCATCTGGGTACTCCGGTTTCCTCCCCAGTCCAAAGACATGTGTTGTAGGCTGATTAGCATTTCCAAATTGTCCATAGCGTGCAAATGTGCACGGCGATGAGTTGTTGCCCAGTTCAGGGTGTCCCCCACCTTGTGTCCCGAGTTCCCTGGGGTAGGCTCCAGGCTTCACTGCGACCCTGTACAGGATAAGCAGTATGGAAAATGGATGTATGGATGGAGTTTAGATTAAATACCTGAAAATAGAATAAATTTATCCTAGTAAATTGTTACACATAGCCACGGAATTGGTTGTGTAGTCAGCAGATATTGGGCTGAAAACAAATAATTTCATCTGGCAAAGTGACAAACTGCTTTCGACAGTAGGGTTGTTTTTCTCTTTCACAAATATTTCATGAGTAAACTGTAAGGGAAAAGTGAATTATATTGACATGCTTTTAAGCAGAAAAAAGGCAACTCATCTTGGCTTTACCTTCTTGTCAGCTTCTTCTATTCACCTATGCACCAAATCCAGCTCCATTAAAGTGTCTCTTATTCTCTCTCTCTCTCTCTCTCTCTCTCTCTCGCATACACACACACTACTCCCACTGTGTGTGACCTGATTTCACAGTAACAGTAGAACTATCCAGAAACAAAATGTGTCTTTGTGTCCGTGTGTGAGAACTTTCCTTATTCGATCGGAAATTTATACACACAGTGCTGGTTTGTCTGATTTACCAGACCAAACATGGATTAGAGAATTAGTGTAATACAAGTGACTGGTCTTTAGTTTGAGTTAGAGTATGTGTGTGTGTGTGTGTGTGTGTGTGTGTGTGTGTGTGTTAGTTCAGCATCTTCCCCTTCTCTAATAGGCATAGCTACAGTTAATGAACCATAGTGAGGGGGTCTGTGATATTTTTATTTGGGATATATATGCTGGGAAATGTAGACCTGTACTTAAAAACGTTCTATGTGTGTAATTATAAAGACCCTGATGCTCATAATGATCACCCTTTCAACACATTTTGTTAGTCATAATCGCACTGGTGTCACCCAGGAGTTTCCATTGAGTCTAGTTCCTCTCCATCTCGTGTCGTTGGAGGAAAATTCCCTTTTTGCCACCGACTTGCGATTTTTTCTTGCCCTCATTTACCCTAAATCTAGGGTTTTCCATAAAGAACACACCTTTCCTTTTTTTTTTTTTTTTTGGTGTTTTGGTGTTTTACACTGCAAAAGACAAACTATTAGCATCACATATATATATATTTCACTCTGTTTCACTCTGCCCACGTTTTACATTGTTTTGAATGTCCATGGAATAAAATGAAATATCAGATACCGCGAGTGAACCTTCTGCCATCATTTACACATTTGAATGGCCGTGTAATATGAAGCAATGTGATAACATGAAATTAAAAATGACCTTTTATGACCATGGGCATTGACCATGCTGTTATCATCAAGTAACTGTTGATGCTTCTCTTTCGAGCGTTCACTGATAGTAGGCTAACGGTCGAGAGGCAAGAATTTGGCCAATTGTTGAGGCATGACTTTTTATAATCAACCAATCGGTGTGTGAGAAAGCGGGAATTACAGAGAGGAGTTAAAGCAATGCAAACACGTGCACACATGATGCAGTATTATAGCATAAGCACATCATAATGAAAATAAAGCAGAAACCTGGACATTTTCTCAAATTTAGAAATCCTGGCGGGACTCTTTTTTAAGGTCTGAAAAAGAGAACATATCGGGGGAAAAGAGGACTTAAGGTCACCCTATCTAAATCTTCATCCGGATTGTAGAGTTATATAAATAAAATTTTATTGAATTGAATATGAAAATGTGAAATTTTGGGCATCAATTACCACAATTGGAACATATTTCTAAATAATCTTTCAAAGAAAAACCTACAAAACTCAAAATATGTTGTGTGTTTCACACTCTAACTCAATCATCAAAACACACTCTAACTCAGTCCTAATCCTCATTTGGTAAACATGGTCATCTATGAAACATGGTGGATGTGGTGTCACAGCTCAGGCTTGCATGAAACAGTAATCTCACTAATCTATACTGATGATGGAACCCATGATGGTAGCAGCAGAACAGGCTTTTGCAGGAACATTTTGTCTATAGATATAGTCATATTATGTGTTGCAGTACAATACTTTAACGCGCACATATTAGGGTTTTGAAACATGCCTAATTTAGTTTTAAAGCTCTCATACAATAGATTTACACACTTCTGAGGTCAAAAAACACTTAAATGTACTCATAATTTAAACTGCAGCATTACCTTTTTTTTCCCCCTCAGAGTCACAAATGACTCGTTAAATGATTCGTTCTAAAGGATTTGTTCTAAACTCCTCCTTTCAGAGAGCATACTCTGCTCTGATTGGTCAGATGTCCCAGTCTGTTGTGATTGATCTACCACTGTCAGCATGTTTCGAAAAGGAAATGCCCAGTACCTTAAGGACTTTCATGATGAGGACCAGAGGTGGGGCTTTTTGTTACAAACCTACGTAGATTAGTACAGGAAGTAAAGTCTGGAATCACTAATGACTCGATTCAGCTATTCAGAATCACTTCCTTCTTTTGGGAGTCAATAACTTTTGTTGTGCGCTTTGATTTTTTCAATTTTTTTACATTCACAGTTCGCAAATGCATTATATTCACAAATCAACTGCTAGTGGAAGCAAAAGAGACAAATTACTAAGCAGAAAGAACAGTTAATTTATTATTATGTTAGAGCAGTAATGTAAACATCAGCAGTATTTAGAAGATATACTAAGATTTAGAAGATACAAAATAAGTACTTAAGAAATGCTTGTGTGCTTGCTCTTTAAGTTTGAACGCAAATTTCTTGACTTGTACTTTAGTATTTTGCTGGTCAGTTCCCGGCGGTATGTCATTGTACAGTACGTGCGAATTTAAAGCGTCTGATGGTCTCAACGCGTCAACGACGCTTGAGCTCTTCCAAACTTGGAATGAACCTGCGAATGATCTATCCTGACATGCTGCTGATCGACAGAACAAGGCCCGGTATATTTTTTAAATATGTTACAATCGCTCCACAATAGATGATGATAAATCACATACCTGCATCATGAGCCGCACTTTCTTTGCGTGCCTGTTTAGCCTTTCACTCAGCAGCCCCTGAAGGATAAGTCATCGTTCCAAAGTCAGTCAGCTGCAGAAAAGTTGCATTTTTGCGTTTTGTTCAATGTGTCCTATCTCTTCATACTCTAAATGTTCAATGACCTCAGCAGAAACACAAGCATGCGTTTTTAGTGCGATGGCTTGGACAATATCAGGATCAAAACATTTCGTCTACTTTAAAATGCCACTTGTACCAAGACAAAGTGTGGTAAGAGAACAACTATTCAATTATTTCTTAATCTAGAATGCTGTGATCTTCCAACAGCAAAGTTGTCTCAGGTCAAATCAACAGAATTATATTGTAATATATTACATAGTACTATACAACATATTTAACGTTATATATCAATAGATGTACATGTCCTCCAATATATCTGACAAATATAATCAGGGCCGGCGCTGCCTATAGACAGAGTAGGGACTTGCCTAGGGCCTCGGGCTTGGAGCCGCTGGGCCTCCGTAACCAAGACATCACTATACGCCAGTCCACCAAAAGACTAGGCTCTTTGTCCACTGGATATAGATGAATTATCACTCAACTGTAGTGAAAGCAAATAAAGTCTCAGTTTCAAAGTGGGTCCCAGCCTCTGAATATATTTAGTGTTAGTGAGGAAGATAGCAACGCAAATATAAAAGTGAAATACAACAACATGAAAGAGGAACACAACAACATTAAAGAGGAAAACAACAACATTAAAGAGGAAAACAACAACATTAAAGAGGAAAACAACAACATTAAAGAGGAAAACAACAACATTAAAGTGAACTACAACAACATTAAAGTGAATTACAACAACATTAAAGATGAACACAACAACATTAAAGATGAACACAACAACATTAAAGTGGAACACAACAACATTAAAGTGGAACACAACAACATTAAAGTGAACTACAACAACATTAAAGGGAATTACAACAACATTAAAGAGGAAAACAACAACATTAAAGTGAACTACAACAACATTAAAGTGAATTACAACAACATTAAAGAGGAACACAACAACGTTAAAGTGGAACACAACAACATTTCCCACCCATCTGACTCCACATTCACATACTTATGTACTATTCTAAACCATTACTTAGTACTAACAATAAACTATAATGCTCTGAGTTAAAAAAAAACACCTTTCATGTAGCCTTCAAACGTACCCGAAGGTCTGATTTACATACCAGTCTTCTAGATTATTAAGATTAGTAAATCCTTTGAAGTGAAACAGAGTTTATCAGCCTGATTACCGTTAGTGTGGAACATCAGTTTATTTCGTTAGAATAAACATTCGTTTGTGGACAGTTCACGTTCCTCCAGAACCCAACTCTTAACTTTCGTCATTTAGATCAAACTCCTTTACACCTCAATTATGAATTGTCTTATTTTCTTATTCAGTTTAATACACAAAAAAAGTTAACTGGTGTGCGTGTGTGTGTGTGTGTGTGTTGTGCGTGCGTGCGTGCGTGTGTCGATGACGCCCTCTAGTGGACAACAAATGCTATTTTACATGTATTATTATTCCTAGCCGCCAGATGGTGCCATATCCTCACAAATACAGTACCTCAATTCTTTTGGTAATGTTGTTATGTCACCTACAAAACAAGGAGAAAAACTTACAGACCACAACAAATAAAGATGTTATGAAAACAATTTCTAGGCCAAGTACTCAAATGTATCAGCAATACATCACATCAGCAGTGTGGGAACTCGTGTTTATTTGGATGGTGGCGAAGAGGATGGAGCTTTGTCTAAGGTTCCAAGGTTTATCTGAGCAATGCATCTACATCTTGATCATTCGCTTTATATTTACAGATGCAATATACAATACATACAAATAATGTTTTTAAATACCCTAACCTTAACGCTAGTGTGTGTGTGTGTGTGTGTGTGTGTGTGTGTGTGTGATTGTGCCCTGCGATGGGTTTGCACCCCGTCCAAGGGTGTTCCCCTGCCTTGTGCCCCATGTTCCCCATGTAAATTTTTTTTGTTTTTTTTTATTTAGTACCGCCCTTCGGTAGCTACATAATATGTTTACGTGTTTCCCAGAAGACAAAATAATAACAATTTACATAATTTTTCCATCCTGTTCAAAAGTTTACACCCCCCTTGCTCTTAATGTATCTTGTTGCCTTCTTGAGCATCAATGAATGTTTACATGTTTTTTAATAGTTTTATTTAAAAGGGTGGATTTATTTTTTTTAAATGGATGAACCTTTTTTTTTAAAGGATGGATCTCAAAATCATAGTGCTGCTGATGGTAAGGGGTCAAATATGCAGAAGATGCTGGAAATGCAAAGATTATGCAGAATCTGGAGGATTTTTTCTGAAGAACAGTGGGCACTTTAACTGCTCAGGACAAACAAGGGACTGAGTATTAAGAATCGAGCGTGTGTAAACTTTTGAACAGGTTCGTTAGTGTAAATTCAGTTCTTATTATGCCTTAGAGTATAATGAGACTATAATTAGAGTTTCAATGTTCAAATATAAATTTTTGCTGAAAGGAACGCAATTTTTAAAAGCACTGATTTTGCAAAATGTGAAGAATGTGAGATTTTGATTGACGTCTTGGCATTCTTCTGACCTTTGACCCTTTGCTCTCACCCAAGACAAAAAGCCAGCTGAGACCTGTGATTGCCGATTGCGAAACTTCCTCTCTCTCTCACTCTCTCTCTCTCTCTCTCTCGTTCTCTCTTTCTCTCCTCTGGTGATTTGACCTCGGAAAGATGCATAACCTCTAACCCTGAACTGCAAACCAATCAGAGCTCGGCATGAATTCGGAAAGCCAATCAGCGTGCAGGGACTGCAAACAGAGTAATATTATATTACCTGAGGCAGAATGTGACATCAGAAGATGGGAATTAATCAAATAATGCAAAAGGGTTTGTGCATTAACACACACACACACACACACACACACACACACATAAACAGTCTGTCAAAGATGGACAACATGAAGACACAAAACAAATACTGAAATTCCAAGACATTCAAGCAACAGCTGTCCCCTTTGACACACACTCACACACACACAGGCACACATACACACACACATACACACACATACGCACACACACACACACACACACACACACACACACACACACACACGCACACACTTAGCCTCTAGGTGTTTCTTTCCTTTCTTTCTCTGTCTCTTTCTCAAGCACTCCTAATTGGCCACAAGCTGAGTAATGTGACCAATGGGCTGCTGTGCTGGCGTTCCTCTGTGTGTGTCTGTGTCGATGTGTGTGTGTGTGTGTGTGTGTGTGTGTGTGTGTGTGTGTGTGTGTGTGTGTGTCCGTGAGTGTGCTCAGGAGCTGATCAGGGTATCTCAGGCTCCCCGTGTCCTGTACAGAAAAGTTTTTGGAAGACTCTGACTCACCGAGTTACACTTGGACCTACAATTCTACAAACATTTAGACTTTCAACTTGTGGGACAAAAGACAGACGAGCGTCCAGAGGAGCCCAGTGAGGTGAGGGACACAATATTTCTATACATATAAGTGGTGGAGGAGTCCTTATGTCAAAATAAAAATAACTTCATCAAACATGAAGTACTGAGAAACGTTTGTGGAGTTTTCAACTTTTGTACCAAAACAAAATGGTAAGAAATTGAAAGTTTCTTACATTAAAGTACGAGAAATAAAGTTTAACTACTTATAAAAGTACAGAAAAAATGCCTGGACATTAAGTATTCAAAAATGATTCGAAATGTTCTTTACGTGTAGTAAGAGAAACGTTTTTTTTTGTTTTGTTTTTTTTTGGGGGGGGGGGCAATTGTAACTCACTAAAATGAAAGAATGTTATAAATGTTCCAATGAAATTGAAGGAGATTTGAAAATTTCAAAGCTGGAGCACTTAAAAGTAAAAAACCAACAAAGCTGTAGTAGTCAAAACTTAGTACTCAAATTATTCGTTTTTAAAGAAAGGTACAATATATTAACATATTGTCTAGTAGAAAAAAATGCATTATATTAACAAAAATAAATAAAATACTAAAATAAAGATAAATTCCTAGTAATTTAAGTAGGTCTGATTGAATAAGATGGCCTCTTAAGCATCAGCCTGTGTTCATGTGTATATTTTGTTATCCACTCGTATTTTTGTTTATATTTAATTTTTTTAAAGTCTACAACAATGAAAAAAACCCTTTAAAGAACAAATGAAACTTTTCAAATGTGTAAAATGTCTCTTTTTTCTGTAAAACATAATGAAGTAAATGTAATAATGAAATGTAATCACTTGCTATAATCTACTAACTAAGTTCGATGTTCAAGTACTTAAACATACAAATAAATATAAATATTACACAACAGTGTGTAATGTAAACATGTTAATATACGTCCTGAACTTAATATTAAGTTGAATATGAGGTTAAAAGCCGATGTTTTGTTCTTGCAGTTCACAAACTAAACCAAAGACAGAAATGTCAAGAAACTTTATGAAAACATGTAAGATTTTAATTAAATACCACTTAAGTATCAATATCATCCCAAAAAAAGTAATTTAAAAAGTAATTTTTTTATTTTAATTAAGTATCAACATAAGTATGAATGTTACATCCTGAATAGTTAGCAATATAAGTTTAACTTTATAGCAAGACTCTATAGAAAATAATGGGCGATTGTTATGTTAAATCAACCTGAGTTTGTAATATACAGTACAGCCAGCACTCTTTTAAACTGGCACAAGTTCAATGTTGTTGTTTTTTTGTCGAGAAGCGCAAACATGTTTAGTTAAATTTAATAGTGTGTGAGTTGATGGGTTTCCCCACTTGCTGTTCACTCAGGTGTTAAATGCGCAGTTTATTGAGCTGAACCAAAATAATGACGTATGTTAGCTAAATATAGTGTCTGGAAGGGAAGCGGGTGGAGGAAATGTCAATAATGGAATCAGGGATGGAAACATATATATAATAGATTAGTTTAGCATCAGGTGTGCTTGAAACACCTGTTTTGCATATTTGTGCTGTTGAGAGGAATTCTATTCAGGGGTGAATAATTTTGAGACTGAACAAGTTGGTTCATAAGAATAAGTTGATCAAGACATAAGTTGGCTATTCAGTTGAATTTGGGGAAACCACTTAAAGCACTCGTTGTGCTGAACTATTTCAATTGCATTTGATTTGTTCATCGCAAACAGCTGAAATTATGCACATATTGACAATAAACCTGATTTGCAGTGGCGGTTGAATCATTTTGATTGCAACTGTATATATA
>CM022759.1:9683610-9686110 GCA_012411365.1 Ameiurus melas | reverse complement strand
GGAACGCGTCGCATGCGTCAATTTCAAAATAAACGTTTACCTTCAAAACGTTTCCATACTGTCCCAACTTTTTCGGAATTGGGGCTATAGAAAAATAATCCACGATGCGCTGGTGTGATCCAGAGTAACTGTTAGCACCCCAAGGCGGATTATTTCCCTATAACGCCATGTCCCGAACTATTTTATTCCTTGGGAAATGACTGCGAAGAATCAGTGATTACGAGCGATTTCTAAAAGGATGACATGTCGCGCTTTTATCCATTTATAGTTATATTTAAGGTCGTGGGACGTTACAGTACAATAACAATACAAGAATGATCATTCACTAATATACAAACTAACAAGTTAAGGTGCATACTAATCACGAAGTACGACGTCTTAAGAATTCACGTTTGAATAACAACTACCTTAAGTACCAGCTAGTACGTGTTTGTTATTTAATGGATGAATTAACACGTAACAGGTAAATTAAATCTAACATACTCTGTAAAAAAGATTACGAATTAAACCCGCATCGTTTCAAATCGTTTATATCATTTGAAAAACCCAGCTGCGTAAACAAACATCATTGGATGGCACGAGATGATGCATGAATTCGTAAGTCTTTTGTCTTACTACTCGTGATTAGTACATGCCTCAACTCATCATTAGCCCATAGTAAGTAAGTATTAATTCAGGTATTAGTGCGTGATTATTACTCTACTCTTAATGTAACGTGTTACCGCAGAAACGTACCATGTTACAGAGAAGCTGTAAATTTGTGTTAAAAAAAAACCCAAAATAAAACTTGCAAAAAAAACCATCCTGACTGTTACAAAGCGTTGACACTGGAGACTCCTTTCATTTAAGAACAAAACACGAACAACAATGTACAGAAAAGTCCACTTCATCAACAACACATTTGTTTTGTTAAAATTTGTTTCCTATTAGACTTAGATCACGTAACGTGTCCACCATACGAGTGTAACGATAACGAAACATTCGAACGATAACCTTCTAGCGTGTCTGGTTTTAACTCATGAATAAGAAAACCTATCGAGGAATCACATGTTCTAACATACGGTATGATATGAAATCCAATGTAGAATAATTGAAAGAGATCAGACGTATAGACCGTATAGAGTGAATCCTTGTCCAGCGTTATGCCTGAGAGGCCTACAGATCTACACGAGTCGGCTTTGCCGTGATTTTTCCACGCTAAGCGAGTTCCATGCTGTATGGCCCAGCGGGCGGCCCGGGTAAACATTAGCTCAGCTGCGTGTGTCTGACAGATGCCGAGGAGCAGGGTCAGTCGTTTCGCTCTTTTTTTTTCCTACCCTTTTTTTCCATCCGTCACTCTCGGCTCGCCTCCGCAGGCCCTGCAAGAGGGACTCGGAAACCCGGCTTGAGAAGTCTCTCGAGCGCGAGCAAGCAGCGATCGTTCAGGAACACACAGGACGTTCTCGAATTCAACAACATGCCCAGCAAACATTAGACCGCTGGAATAGGGTCAGCAAACCCGCTCGTAACACCGTACACGCTGATCACGTTGTCAAAACAGTTTAAGGGGGGGATGACGGGTTCAAACTGCGACGGACCCACCGGACTTACCATGGCAGACATCAAAAAGGCTAGCCATGCAAGAAAATAAAAATAAAGACCCGACCACTTCCACCGCACTGCGTTTCCATCCAAGCTGCGGATTTAACTCGGGAGAGAAACTGGAATATTTGCGAATAAATCACCGTTTCCATCGCACGTGTTCAAGAGAAAAAAAATCACTGACAGCGTTGGAGCCACAGATCACGGGTTTATAGCAATACGCTCATTCGTTCTAATGTTATCGTTTCTATAGTAATGGTTTAACACGAGGCAGATTTGTACGGTGAACATTCCACATAAACTGAATCAAAATGTTAGCATTCCATACTTAAAAAAAAAAACTTTCATTTTCTTTTAATTTTATTATATACTTGTCGCTTTTTGGAAACACGTCGCAGACGTTTTTGCAGAATAACAAGCGATTTTAAGTTATAACTCAAACGGTATGAAGAAAACATGATTCATAAAGAAATGTATAGATGTCTAAATATATTAACACCGTGATACTACTACTATTAATGCTCCTTCTATTACTACTACTACTACAAGTCCCGCCCCCTTATTTATCCAATTGGGCCCGCCCCCACATGAACATTTATTGATTCGTAATTGTAGAATGGATTTGTAGTTGTAATACGAAGACTGTACTTAAAAATCTTTCGCTTTTGCTAATCGTGAGTGAATTCGTAAACATTAGCTCGATTCGTCAAGCTTGTAATGCCAAAATAGCTAAATACCAGATCACTAATAGAATAAAGTCAGATTCAATTGGCGCATTTGATACAATTCAGTGGGTGTGGCTTTGACGTACTGGTTACATGAGTGTTGTGTGTGTGTGTGTGTGTGTGTGTCTTTTGTGCAGTAACTTTGCAGACTTGCTGAGTCACATATGTTACAGCCTCTCAACCACACACACACA
>CM022759.1:9658610-9676110 GCA_012411365.1 Ameiurus melas | reverse complement strand
TCTCTTTGCTGTACTGTGGTATGTCTTGGCGCGTGCCAATGGTGATTTGGACGTCGACCATGACAACCCGCCGCCTGGGCATACGCTGTGCGTCAAATATGTCACGGGATTCCCTGCCGCCTTCTCATTCGCCCTGGAGACCCAGCTAACCATCGGATATGGGACCATGTACCCCAACGCCGATTGCCCTACCGCCATTGCTCTTCTTGCCCTGCAGATGCTCCTGGGGCTCATGCTTGAGGCCTTCATCACTGGTACCTTTTTTTTTTTAAATTATATTCTACGAACAAGATTGAATCATTTAGATTTTTTCTGTGTTATGTTGCTTTTTATGATTATTGGATAGTTTGCAACATCATACTTTGCTTTAAAAAAAAATGTCCAATAGAAAGTCATTGTGTTAATAAGGGTGATATCCAAAATGGACTTCTTTTTAGGTGAGTATCAGAGTAAAATGATATATTTCTTGTATTTAAACTAGTTCTGAAAATAAGTAAACATTTTGTTCATCCTACATTATGGGTTAAACTTTCTTTAAGCCAACATTCAGCTCACACAACCGATTTTATTTTTGTAAAAGGTAGGTAACTAAATAGATAAGATGGGGAGTTAAATTTATGTATTGAAACATGCTTGTTTATGGACATTTTAAATACATTTTAAGTATTAAAATTTGGAAAATTATGAAAGAAAAAACTGTTTATTTTGCTAACTTTGCATTTCTGGATGACTGAAAGTGTTAAATATTAAGAAATACCTCTAGGTATTGAATAACTGTGCATGCGCTATAACTTATTTAAACATTACAGCTAGCTTATAACTTGCATCACCAATATAAACAAAAACCAAGCACAGATTCTGTGTAAATTAGTTAACCAGAGGCTTTTCTCAGGGCTTTTAAACAGAGCATGTTTGTCAGAAAACATTTTAGGTTAAACTGTGGCTCACAGTGTTTTTATTTATATTAAGACAAGCGGGGGCGCACGGTGGCTTAGTGGTTAGCACGTTTGCCTCATACCTCCAGGTTCGATTCCCGCCGGGTCCATGTGTGTGCGGAGTTTGCATGTTCACCCCATGATGTGGGGGTTTCCTCCAGGTACTCCTCCAGGTACTTTTCCTCCCCCAGTCCAAAGACATGCTTGGTAGGCTGATTGGCGTGTCTAAAGTGTCCGTAGTGTATCAATGTGAGTGTGTATGTGATTGTGCCCTGCGATGGATTGGCACCCTGTCCAGGGTGTACCCCGCCTTGTGCCCGATGCTTCCTGGGATAGTCTGAAAATAATTCCTGACTCTGAAAATAATAAAGCGGTAATTCAGTTAGATTTTTATACAGCACTTTTAACAATAGACATTGTCCCAAAGCAGCTTAACAGAAATTCAGTTCTTGGCTGAGAGGAGTGGAACCCGATGAGGTCTTCTGCTGTGATAGCCTTGAATATTCTGAAATATTCAAGAGATCACATTTGTTCCCATTCTCATGTCTGATGTGAACATCTCAAGATCTTGACCTGTATCTGCATAATTTTATGCACTGCACTGCTGCCACATGATTGGCTGATTGGATAATTGCTTGAATGATCAGGTGTATAGTTGTTCCTATAGAAAAATTGTAAAAAAAAAAAACAAACACTTCTTTGTTTATTTTTCTTCTCTCTCTCAGGTGCATTCGTGGCTAAATTCTCTCGTCCACAGAAGCGCTGCAGTGGAATCTTGTTCAGCCCTAAAGCCGTGGTGTGTGAAGTTGAAGGTCAACGTTGCCTAATGTTCCGCGTGTGTAACCTGCTCTCGAGGCCGCTGGTAGATGTGTGTTTGAGCGCTGTGCTCTATGAGGAACAGGACGATCACACAATCCACCAAACCGCCCTGGATTTCCTGTTGGACGGCTTGGGCTCGCGACCTTGCCCCCTCTTCCTGTCGCCTTTGACCTTTCTCCACCCCTTGACCCCAGACAGCCCACTGAATCGTGCCATGCCACCTTCAGGCCAGTCGCAGTTTGAGCTGGTCGTGTTTCTTTCGGCTTCCCAGGAGGGCACTGGATCCGCCTACCACAAGAGGACGTCCTACTTGGCTGACGAGATCCAATATGGCCGCCGTTTCACCAAGGCGGTCTTGCACGGGGAACGGCGGAACAGCACTCAGGCCATGCGCTATTTCGACACACACATGTGCCCACTTATGGGACCCAACACATACAGCAACTCTCGGGACAAGGAGTGTGTGGTACAGGTCAATGGCGATGGTAACGATGCTATGGAATAGCTGGGTCTGTATGTGTGGGTGTGTGTGTGTGTGTGTGGTGTAAGTGTGTGTGTGCCCTCCATTTGTCCTCATCCACTCTGTGCACATGAAAGGACATTACACTTGAGAACAACAATTACATAAGTCTTTACACTTCATTCCATTAATGATAATCACTACCTAGAACTTGGTCGGATGCTAATCACTAGCTAGTACCTGTCTAGTTCCTAATCACTAGCTAGAATCTGACTGGATCCTAATCAAAATTTAAAACATCAATTTCAAAACACTCTTATTACACTCAATGGAGTAATTCTATACTAACTGACAGACAATAACTTGCTAGGAGGAACCAAATGAATGCTAATCAAGAGCATGGAAGCAACCGAGCACCAAATCAAAATCCTACCTAGATAATCATTTATGGTTTCTCATTATTGTCTTCCTAAATAATGGTGATGACTGTCTTCGATTTTTTATTTTTAAGACATCCTAAAGATACACAGTGAATCCACTAGCATTTTTTTCAACACCTCAGTCTGATTCCTCAGATCAACCCCCCGAATCGATACCATTTGCGTTTTCGCTTCTTCAAAATGCCCAGATCAACTTCGAAAATAAGCTCCTTCATGGAATCAAGATTCAGAATAGAACTGTATTTTTCACCTTCAAGGACTGGACTTGAGCAACACTGTTCTTCTCAATCCACATCCAGACTTGAAAACAAAGGAACAGCATGAAACGGAGATGAACATTTACTGAAACATGAAGTTTTGAGAATTAATGATTATAAGTGATGATTTTAGAGTACACCGCTGATACCGTAGCTAAATAATACTACTGCTTACAGGCTCGGTGCCAGGTGATTATGGTACCAATTAGCAAAATAGCAGTAAAATATTAAAGCTTGGAAACATGCAGAATTGCATTAGCTAGCCACTTGAGGGAATGGGATCAATGTGTTGTTTTATTTGTTTGTTTGTTTGTTTGTTTTTTGGGGCTTTTTTGGTTTTGTTGTTGTTATTGTTGTTTTTTAATTCGAACAAAACCTATGCTTAGCTCTGTTAGCTTTGAGTTCAATTCTTTCTAAAAGTAAATAATTATACACAACACTAAGCGCTAATATACAGTGCTATTATTAACATATAAGCTAAGAACATTGCAGTGAATTCCATTAGATTTTTTTAAACATTTACTCAAGTGGCAAAGCCTGGAAAGTTTGTTTTGGTTGGAAGCCAAAGTCACAAGATATTTTCTTCCCACATGAAGGACAAGCAATTAATGGAATCTGCACATAGATCTGCATGATTATACTGATAGTCGCACACTGTATATTATTTTTTATTATTATTTTCCTATTAAAACCTAGATAACGCTCTGCATTATTAAAGTACTTATCTTCTCTGAGTCTTTGCTCTGAAGGATTTTTATGAGCAGAGGTAAATCATTAGAGTGGGGGTTTTTTTCCCTTTTAAAGTAATCAATCTAATATATCTATAAATCAGAAATCAGAGATTTTTATATCAGTATTGGTTATGTGTGTACAACAACATGATCCCTAAGATCTTTTTTTTCTTTTTGTACCATATAGAAGACATTTTTTAAACACTGACTACTGTTGTACATTAAGCTGTGTGGAATGGCCTATGAAAGACGTACCATCATTTTGTAACATATAACATGAAAGATGAATTAAATAATATTCTTTAAAAAAATAAATCTTTGATTTTGTCCCCATTCGCTGTCCATAAGACATTACAAAGATATAGACTTACATATGTACCGCGAGCAGTCAGGATGTGTTATCTTGTACTTCAGCTCAGTGTAATGTTTCCCAACAGCATCGTGCAGTTCTGTGGCCTTCAATAACACAACACACCAGTGATTGGCAAACTATGGCTTCGGCCAGTTTTAACCAGTTATTAATGTCAAAAACTAAATTAAACATTATATGACTGTTATAACATGATATAACTTTATATAAACTTTAATAACTATTATAATATGATATAACGTTATATAAACGTTAGTAACTGTTACAACATGATATAAGCGATGAGTGATAATCACGATGCGTCATTGTTAATAAATAAAACTGCTGTTTCTGGCAAATCACTGTGGTATAAGAGACCCTTCAGGACACGTTGTTTTAGGAAAAACGCTCCATTTTGAAGTCGTAACAGTGATCATTGATTATGTTCCTATAACACCACAACACTGAGTGATTTATTATTTAATTCTAAAATTCCATCAAAGCAGGACGGGAAAAATAGAAAGAGAGAAAGAAAATCTTCTTAACTATGGTCTTATTGGCTTTAAACAATGCCACTTGCTTAGCATTTAGCTGCGAAATCTCCTCTTTTAAAAGTCATGTGTTCATATTTTAATATCTACATGTTACACACAAGTAACTGTGTGTTATAATTGATTATACTGGCTCAGTGTGATCTGTTCAAGTGTCAGATTTTGCCTCAAAACAATGCCTTAATAAGGGTTATTCAGTTTTTCCATTTCTCAAATGGGTGCCATAACTCAATTAAAAAGCTTTAAACACTTTACTTCAGGAGTGTGTTAAAGACACTTGAAGCATTAGTATTAATATCTGAATGATGTGCTGAAACCACTGAGAGTTTGTGTTAAACAACAAAATGGCTAAGGTTGTGAGCGAGAACTGCTGATTAAAAATTTCAGGGCGGCCATTTTGAATTGTAAAATGGGCAGTTGTAAATGTTGAGAATGTTGAGAACTCAGTGGCATGAGATAATGTGAGGAGATGTTTCTTTTACGCTTATTTCACACTGTTACTGTCCTACAAACATCCATGAATGAGATTTAAAGAACAAAGTGTCTACTGCGCGAACATATCCAGTGGTATCTGTTTTGTTCTTTGATGGCCCATCATTCAGGACCAGGTGACTTGTACTGTATATACACTGGGTGCATCTCAAACAGTTCCCTAGCTGGTCTTCAGGTACTGGTACGGACCCTGGCTCACTACACATTGGGACATTGATGATTCAAATTCCGGTGACATGACTACATACTCACATTGTAGGACCGATATCTTTCTGACATTATATGTCATATAAATGTGTTATCGTAGGCTAGCTGGTGGATTTTTTAAATCTTTCAACACTTACAAATACAACATGCATATAGAACTTCAAATGAAGTTAAAAATCGCTAATGTAATCATTTGAGAGCTGCAACAACGAGAACAAGCTACTTACATTTGTAGACGAAGTTGGCTGAGAAGCTTCAGAAAATATGATGTCATTTCAAGTAAGGGAACATAGTAAGCAATCGACACTTTCTGGTTTTTGCAGTACATTGTGGGATTTTTTTAGGGAGCGAATGTTCCAGTGCACCGGAAGGATTTTGCGATCAAGGCAGACTTTAGAACACGGATCAGGGCCATGACTACCGAACTAAGGAGCTGATTGAGACACGCCCAGTGTTTTAAAAGCCGCACATGATCATTTATAAATCTTGTCAATAGAAATCAATCCGCTACACTCCATAATTGGCTTTGTTTACTCGCAGTGAGTTTGGAGTAATATTAAATAATATTTCCTGTTAATAAGCAATATTAAACATTAATTAAATATGGTACTTGTCTTAGGTGTTATTTGGCTCACTACTTCCATCTTGTGAACTTACCAATACAATTACTCTTTAAAGGTACATTAAGAAGGATTTGTGGGGGAGGGAAAAAGGTCTCTAGTGGTTACATGGGTGGAGTTGAATAAGATTTGAATGTTTTTTTTTCTTTTACTCTTTGAGCCCACCTAAATGTCCACCCATGTCAACAACGCTCCATCCCAAAAGCTTATGGTGGTTGCTAATGCTAAATAGAGGTATCATTAGCAAGGGCTGTCATGGCATCACTTTCAAGTGCATTCGGATACTCAGCCGAACGAGAACCAGGTTACGAATCTGAAAACATGCAGTGATTTATGTTTATGTGAAAGGGCATTGGGGGTGTGTCTATAAAATGACAGACAGGAGGCCAATCCAAATAGAAACAAACTTTCCCGACCAGAAGGCAGGTTTCCAAACTGAGGTTTTTTTTTTCCCCAGCTACGTAATACACTTATGAGATAATGGCTTAAACTATTTCTTATTGGATTTCTACATAATTTTCCAATTATTTATATCAGGAAGAAAGGAACGATATTGACTAATGCACCTTTAATGGAAGTTTGTGAATTGATTATTTTGTGTGTACGTGTATATATACATATATAGATATATAGACATACACACATACACATATATATACACATATACACACACATATACATATATATGTGTGTGCATGTGTACATTTATTCATTCTGAAGTGTTCACTCATTTAATAATGGATTTTTATTATTAATGGAATTCAAGACATATGCTAATGTAAAAAAAACATTCAAATTAAGATTAAAAATTAAATTACAATAAGAAAGATGGTCATGATCTTTAAAAAAAAGAAAAAACTAAAAACATCTTTTTTTTTTAAATCAATCATAGTGACCACATATTTCCCTTCGTTTCGAAACCTGCTGTTATGATGTCGTTCATCATGCAGCTCATTATGTAGATATTCATACGTTAC
This sequence comes from Ameiurus melas, assembly GCA_012411365.1. NCBI lineage: Eukaryota > Metazoa > Chordata > Actinopteri > Siluriformes > Ictaluridae > Ameiurus > Ameiurus melas. The sequence goes on along the minus strand of CM022759.1, from coordinate 9,669,272 downwards.
AGATGTGTATATATTTATTACTCATTAATATTATTTACTAAATTCTTCCCTTATATTAAATATTATTATTTAAAAAAAATAGAGCTAGTCAGAGTAAAATAGGAAGCTCACATGGTTAAAGTGTGTGTGTCAGCTACTTTTGCTACAGTTACAGTGAGGCTTTACAGCTGTGCTTCTGTATTCATCAGTAGGAGGTACAATATATTATACATATGTATATGTGTGCATGTGTGTGTGTTCAGGAGCAGAATGCGGATTGCAGCTCTTTGAAGGCGGCCCGTCGTTGTTTCCTCTCCTCCTCCATCCTCTGCTTTTCCTCCTTCTCCTCCCGAAGCTCCGCCTCAAATTTACTGCGTACTGACAGCACCTGAGCCTGTAAAAACACACACACACACACACAATATAAACACACATTATACATACATACTGAGGTTTTCACTGTACTGCTATTAGATGGAGACACACACACAGCTGTGTGTAATATGTGGGTTATATAGTTTGCTGTGTGTGTGTGTGTAATGTGTGTTATAGTTTGTGGTACATGGTGTGTGTATAATGTGTGTAATTACACACACGCACACCCCATATACCACAAACTAACACACACACACACACAAACACACACTGAGGATTTTACTCTACTGCCATTAGATGGAGACACACACACACCTCACCTATGAAAGCACATACGCACAAGCTACATATAACAAATATAACAAACTATATGATACACACACACACACACACACACACACAAAAGCTAGGGTTTTCACTTTACTGCCATTAGATGGAGACACACACACACACACCAAGAGGGTGGCAGTTGGTTGGATTAAACCTCAGTGAATCATCACTTTAAATGAGGTCAAGTGACACAGGAAACATAACACACTGTCATTACACAAATACACCCGCACACACACACCTTGGCCTCAAAGAAGTCACGTGCTCCCTTCACACCCTCATTGGACACATTGATCTCTGAGAGACGAGCCAGTGCCATAAGAGGGTCGTCATCCTGCAGCTCCCCTGCTGCTGCTCTCCTAAAGATCAGAAGGAACTGAGAGAGAGAGAGAGAGAGAGAGAGAGAGAGAGAGAGAGAGAGAGAGAGAGAGATAAAAGTAAACATTTTCCATCATTATTGATGAATTGCAGTAGTATGAATAAATCACTTCAGGATGTGCTTTTACAGACAAAATGATGGACTTCGGTGTTGTAACAGTAACTCTGATTTTCCTGAAACAGCGTGATACCAACTGTTTCGTTCCTCACAAAAACCTAAATGTCTATTTTATCTGTAAAAATAAGAACAACGTCGGTGACCTTCTGACAATCAGGCAGACAGACAGCAAGAGATGAAGTGAGTCAATTGAGACAGCTTAATTATGAATGCTGATTTCATGGTGATCGTAGATAGAGACTGTGTGTGTGTGTGTGTGTGTGTGTAATCTTATCCATATGGAATGCCTCAGTCACTGGAGAAACTGAGCGACACACAACGGAGCCAGTGTGTTACACACAGAGCTGCCCTTATCACCTGCCTGTGTGTGTGGGGTGGACTTTATAGCTCTTTGTAAGGATCACATTTCCCCCCTCTCTGTGCAGTTCTTTAAACCTTCATCCACACAAAATCACCAACCTCAGTGAACTGGGCAGCAGGTATATATGCAGTTGGATTCTATACTTCCTAGCTAAGGGAACACTGGCATCCCACAGGGTTGTGTGCAGAGTCCACTGCTCTACTCCTTGTTTACCCATGACTGTGTACCTGTGCACAACTCCAACAACATCAAAAATGCAGATTATACCACGGTGGTAGGTCACATCAGCAACAATGATGAGTCGGCCTACAGCAGTGGTGTCCAATCTTAACCACAATGGACACTTTGGTCTTCTTGGACACCCAGGAACATGATTCCAACTGTTTAATCAGTTTATCTTGGCTTTCAAAAGGCTCAGCTGTGGGTTCTGCTTGGTTGGAATGAAAACCTGCACCCACACCGGCCCTTACCGGATAAGGTTTTACACCCCTGGCATACAAGGAAGGAGATCCAAAGCCTAGCAGCATGGTGCTAGGCCACCAACCTCACCCTCAATACCAAGAAGACCAAAGCACCCATTGTGGACTTCCAGAAATCTAAACACAGCAATCACTCCCCCATATACATCAATGTGACTGAAGTAGAACTTCTCTCCAGCTTCAAGTTCCTGGGTGTACACATCCTTGAGGACTTGTCCTGGCTCCATAATACTTCAATTCTGTTTATGAAGGCACAACAGCATCTTTACTAAAGAAATTTCACCAGTTTCCACGGACCTGAACAAGTTTCTATAGCTGCATCATCGAGAGCATCACAGTGAGGTATTGCAGCTCCACTGTTGTATTGGTGGTGAAAACCAGCCAACACGTCACTGGTGCCCAGCCACTGAACTTCTTCGCATCATCAGGGACTCCTCCAATCCCAGAACTGTTCAATCTCTTTCCTTCCAGGAGGAGACAGGAGCATTTGCACCAGAACCAGCAGGTTCACACAAAATATTTTAAACTAGTTACTTGCATAAATATCAATTGTTTATTTACCGCCGGCTCCGTGTTCTACCTGTGTGTTTGTTTTGGGGATTTTTGCGATTTCAACATCCACAGTTTTGTTTACCTTTCTTTCTTTCTTTCTTTATTTATTTCAATGGTTCAATTAATAAAAGAGTTTTATGAAGACTTTCACTCACAAATCCCCCACCCAACATTTTTTTGCTTTTCGGCTCAGTTAACTCTATGCATTCTTAATCTCAACCAAGCCGAACAGTGAACAAACAAAAAGTATCAATTTGGCTCGGATTCAGATTCAAAAAATGGACTAAAAAGGTATAAAAGATATTCTCCAAATCACACACACACACACACACACACACACACACACACACACACACACACACACACACACACACACACACACACACACACACACACACACACACACACACACACACACACACACACACACACACACACACACACACACACACACACACACACACACACACACACACACACACACACACACACACACACACACACACACACAGAGTGAGGGAAAGAAGAATTTGATCCCCTGCTGATTTTGTACATTTGCCCACTGACAAAGAAATGATCCGTCTATAATTTTAATGGTAGATTTATTTGAACAGTGAGAGACAGAATAACAACAAAAAAATCCAGAAAAACGCATGTCAAAAATGTTATCAATTGACTTATTGATTTATTTTAATGAGGGAAATCAGGAATTTGACCTCCTCTCAATCAGAAAGATTTCTGGCTCCCAGGTGTCTTATATAGGTAACGAGCGGAGATTAGGAGCACACTCGTAAAGGGAGTGCTCCTAATCTCAGCTTGTTATCTGTATAAAAGACACCTGTCCACTATCAATCAGATTCCAAACTCTCCACCATGGCCAAGACCAAAGAGCTCTCCAAGGATGTCAGGGACAAGATTGTAGACCTACACAAGTCTGAAATGGGCTACAAGACCATTGCCAAGCAGCTTGGTGAGAAGGTGACAACAGTTGGTGCGATTGTTCACAAATTTAAGAAACACAAAAGAACTGTCAGTCTCCCTCGACCTGGGGCTCCATGCAAGATCTCACCTTGTGGAGTTGCAATGATAATGAAAACAGTGAGGAATCAGCCCAGAACTACACGGGAGGATCTTCTCAATGATCTCAAGGCAGCTGGGACCATAGTAACCAAGAAAACAATTGGTAACACACTACGCCGTGAAGGACTGAAATCCTGCAGCGCCCACAATGTCCCCCTGCTCAAGAAAGCACATATACATGCCCATATCTGAAGTTTGCCAATGAACATCTGAATGATTCAGAGGACAACTGGGTGAAGGTTTTGTGGTCAGATGAGACCAAAATGAATCTCTTTGGCATCAACTCAACTCGCCATGTTTGGAGGAGGAGGAATGCTACCTATGACCCCAAGAACACCATCCCCACAGTCAAACATGGAGGTGGAAACATTATGCTTTGGGGGTGTTTTTCTGCTAAGGGGACAGGACAATTTCACCGCATCAAAGGGACGATGGACGGGGCCATGTACCGTCAAATCTTGGGTGAGAACCTCCTTCCCTCAGCCAGGGCATTGAAAATGGGTCGTGGATGGGTATTCCAGCATGACAGTGACCCAAAACACAGGGCTAAGGCAACAAAGGAGTGGCTCAATAAGAAGCACATTAAGGTCCTGGAGTGGCCTAGCCAGTCTCCAGACCTTAATCCCATAGAAAATCTGTGGAGGGAGCTGAAGGTTCGAGTTGCCAAATGTCAGCCTCGAAACCTTAATGACTTGGAGAAGATCTGTAAAGAGGAGTGGGACAAAATCCCTCCTGAGATGTGTGCAAACCTGCTGGCCAACTACAAGAAACATCTGACCTCTGTGATTGCCAACAAGGGTTTTGCCACCAAGTACTAAGTCATGTTTTATTTCCCTCATTAAAATGCACATCAATTTATAACATTTTTGACATGCGTTTTTCTGGATTTTTTTTGTTGTTATTCTGTCTCTCACTGTTCAAATAAACCTACCATTAAAATTATAGACTGATCATTTCTTTGTCAGTGGGCAAACATACAAAATCAGCAGGGGATCAAATAATTTTTTCCTCACTTTACATACACTCATATATATATATATATACACACACACACACACATACACGCACGGACGTATACACACACCTCTCGGTAGCTCAGCTTGCCGTCATAATCTTCGTCCACCTCACGGATCATGTTCTTCAGACCAATGTGGGTCTGAGGAGCACCCAGCTTCTCCATCATCATCTTCAGCTCCATCAAGTCGATGTAGCCGTCCTTCCCAGAGTCAAATCTATAGCGAGCACACACACAGTTATAATATGACTACCAGGAAGAGGAGGACCAAATTCCAGGTTGTCTCCATAACAAATGATTGTGTCATGAAGTAAAATGTTAAGTGATCTACATTCTATGTAGGCATGTGTTATGCTATGTTCACTCAATCGCGTACTGTAGCTCTTCTGGTTCGACGTTTCAGCAGTTCCCTGCAACTTTACTCCTCGCTATTTTCAATTACTGTCTGTAAGAAACACTTATAATGTGGTTTTAATCTCATCGTCGTATGCGACCAATCGTTACTTTTTTTTTTTCTTAAATAAAGTCTGGGAAGAAGCAGCAGACATCGTTGGTACATCTGTTGTGTATTGTACATTTAGCTTGCTTTGTTAATATGAAAGCCACACCCACAAGCAACAACAGTGATCAGCTATGAAATTAATTTGAAAGAAGACGGGAGGGTGGGGAGAACTGACGCGAGGAATTTTAATATCACGTTTTCAAGGAAGTGTGTGATGGGGGAGTTAGAGAGAGACGGACGGAGAGACAGACGGAGAGAAAGTGATTGGTTTAAGTGATTTAATCTTTTAAAAGAAAGTAATTTACACACACACACACACACACACACATACATTTATTGACCTTTGTAACCTTCACATGATCTCGGTAACAAAATTATTTTGGCTTTTAAAAAAATATATATTATACAAATGTTTTTTTGTAAACAAACACATTCTTGCTCATTTTTGGTTATCATTGGTTCCATGAAAATACAAGACATCCAATGTTTATCAGAGACAGCGATTAGAGAGAGAGAGAGAGAGAGAGAGAGAGAGAAAAAAAAAAAAAAAAAAAAAAAGAGGGTGAGAAAGAATAATAAGGGAGAAGGAGGGTGAGGTTGGCATGTCAGCACCCACTGCATGCCAAACGCATTCCAGCACCACACATACACACACAAGGGCGAAAGGGACCATGAAAACCCAGAAGCTGTAAAGCAATGAGGAATCTGGAATATTGTGGGTGTGAGTGAGAGAGAGTGAGAGAGAGAGAGTGAGAGAGACCTGGTTTCATTTTATCTATGACACAGATTTTCTCTCTGGCTGAACTGGGTCATCTTAAACATCTTTCTCTCTTCCTTTATTATTGCTTTTTTCTGTTATTCCCCTTAGTCCCATTTCTTTTCTTTTCCTGTCTGTCAGTCCCAGTGAAGGAGGCGTGGCCTCTGTGCTTGTCAGTCCCAGTATTGAGCTCCCACACACCCTACAAAAGCTCAGGCCACACCCCCTACACAAGCTCAGGCCACACCCAAACCAACCTACACAAGCTCAGAGCACACCTACACGACCTACACAAGCTCAGGACAATCTCACCTACACTGTAAGTAGAACAAAAAAATACTAACATGGGGAACTCTGCAGGAATGTAAAAACATCCCACACCCACAACTCTGTTATTGCTGGATCCACAGAGTGTATACGTCTAGTTTATGCTCCCTCAGCCCTGCACACACACACACACACACACACACACACACACACACACACACACACACAAAGCTGACATTGTTAGTGCCAGTGGGGATGCAGGACTTCAGCAAAGTGGCCCCTTGTACTGCTGTAATGGGGGTTGAAAGTGCAGAAGCAGAGTTAAGATTGAATCAGCTCCATTAGTGTGTGATGTCACAACTTTAATTAAACATACTTTACACACACACACACACACACAGGTCTCACTGTGCAAAATCATTGCACACCATTCTCCTATCTCCCTTTCGATCTATCTCTCTCTGTACTGTTTCTGTCTCTCTCTCTTTCTATCTGTCCATCTCTTTCCCTCTCTACCATTTCTCTCTTTTTTCTCTGTCCATATCTACCGTTTCTGTCTCTCTCTCTCTCTCTCTCTCTCTCTCCATATCAGTACATCTCTCTCCCTCTCTACTGTTTCTCCATTTTTCTATTTCTCTCCACTCTTTACTGTTTCCCGGTCTGTCCATCTCTCTCATTCTCCATATGGTTTCTCCATCCCTCTTTTTTTCTATCTGTCTATCTTTTTCCCTCTCTTTACTGTTTCTCTCTCATTTTGGATCTAAGGATGACGCATCTTTCACCCCTCTCTCATTCTCTATCTCTCCCTCTCTTTCTGACTCACACACACACACACGCGAAATTGAATTAATGAATGTGTGAGAATTAGGCCGGACGCGCGCGCGCTCACCTCTTGAACATCTCCTCCATCTGTTTGATCTGTTTGCGCGTGAACTCTTTGAACTCGGTGTACGGGTTGAACACCATCATCTGTCTGGGCCTCGCGCCGCCTCCGTCGATCTCCAGCCTGCGGTTGAGCTTCTCCGCGAGCTCGTTCGAGCACGAGTCCCCGTTAGCGGCGGCGGCCGCATCCTCGCTCTCGCCCTCGCGCCGCGGCTCGGTGACGGTCCTCGCCGGACTCTCCGCCGGACTCCTCGCCGGACTCCTCGCCGGACTCCTCGCCGGACTCTCCGCTGGACTCTCGGGCCGCTCCGTGGCGTCCAGCCTGCGCTGCAGTTTCCGCGCGAGCTCCTCTGACGCCATCGCAGGGGTCCGGAGAACTGCGGTGCTGCTGTCTTTACGATCAGCTGTCGGTGACGAGGCCAGGCTCCGGTGCCTCGAGGAGCGGGAGAGGAGGGGCGGGGCTGCACGCGGCATCACAGGCCGGTTTATATCGGGATGCTTCCAAACTGCATGGCTATGTTGCCAGCTCCATGATTTTTCCGCAGACAAGATTTTGCATGTATAATTTAATCTAAGATATATTTTTAAATTATATATAAGATTTTGCATATAGAAGAAATGCACACACAATGACACATCATGCTTTTTATAGTTACATTTAATGCTAATAAAACAAGTTTCTGTTCTCAGAATAAACTCTTGCATTCAATCTCTCTCAATCTCTCAATCTCACTCTCTGTCTCTCAATCTCAATCTATCTCAGTCTCTCTCAATCTCACTCTCTGTCTCTCAATCTCTCTCTCTCAGTCTCTCTCTCAATCTCACTCTCTGTCTCTCAATCTCTCTTTCTATCTCTCTCTCTCTCTCTCTCTCTCTCTCTCTCTCATTCCCTCTCTCTCAATCTCTCTCTCAGTCTCTCAATCTAAATCACTTAATCTCTCTCTCAATCTCTCTCTCTCACTCTCTCAATCTCAATCTCAATCTCTCTCTCAGTCTCTCAATCTCTCTCTCTCTCTCAGTCTCTCAATCTCTCTCTCTCTCAGTCTCTCAATCTCTCTCTCTCTCTCTCTCTCTCTCTCTCTCTCAGTCTCTCAATCTCCGTCTCTCAATCTCGGCGTCTTGCCAAAGTTTTTCGCGAGTTTTCTCCGTTTTTGTTTTCTTTCTTTAATTGGTTGAAAGTCTGGTTGTTGAGTTGTCGGTGTTTGGTGAAACTTGAGAGGCGGCGAGAGTGAGTGGGACGCCATGGCCTCCGAGGCTGGAGGGGAGACGCTGTCTCTCCGCCATGGCGTCAGGTGTGTACCGGCAAATGGAGAGCAGGTGGAGGAGATTCTGCTAGCGGTGGGAGACAAGGTCGGTGTGAGAATATCTACTCCGCCTCCCGAATGGACAAAGCTGTGGTGATCTTCCTGAAAAAGGAAATATTCGCCGACACGCTGTGCAAAAGTGTAATAGTGCTAAACGATTGTGCTACGCCACCACCGAGCGCCTGAGGTGCTTTGAGTGTGGGGAGATCCGACACAAACGGGTGAGCTACCCACGCAGAGCGGCGCAACCGGGGAGCTCCGGGGGAGACACGGCCGGGGTGCAGCAGCAACAATAATGACACCCATGCCCATACCAGCAACAATACTGACACCCATGCCAATACCAGCAACAATACCGACACCCATGCCCATACCAGCAACAATACCGACACCCATGCCCATACCAGCAACAATACCGACACCCATGCCCATACCAGCAACAATACCGACACCCATGCCCATACCAGCAACAATACCGACACCCATGCCCATACCAGCAACAACACCCATGCCCATACCAGCAACAATACCGACACCCATGCCAATACCGGCAACAATAATGACACCCGTGCCCATACCAGCAACAATGCCAACACCGGTGCCCATACCAATCAATCTCTCTTTCTCTCTCTCTCTCTCTATCTCTCTCAATCTCACTCTCTCTCAATCTATCTCTCTCTCTCCATCAATCGTGTTTGTCAGTCTCTCAATCTCTCTCTCTCTCTTTGTCATTCTCACTCTCTCTCTCTCTCTCTCTCTCTCAATCTCTCTCACTCACTCTCTCAATCTCGCTCTCTCTCTCAATCTCTCTCCATCAATCTCCCTCTCAATCTATCTCTCTTTGTCATTCTCACTCTCTCTCTCCCTCTCTCAACCTCTCATGCTCTCTATCATTCTCTCTCTCTCTCTCTCTCTCTCTCTCCCGCTCTCTGTCATTCTTATTCTCTCTCTCACTCTCTCTCTCTCTCTCTCTCTCTCAATCTCAATCTCTCAGTAAAAATAAAAATAAAAACACACACAAAGTGTAAACACCTCTGTCCTGAAGACCCACAGACTCGTACAGAGTTTCTGGAACTGGAGTTTCTGAAATATTCTTACAGAAAACTTCGATGGCACGTGTTTCTTTTTCAAATAATATCATGTGTTTAAAACTTGGACTATGTGGTACATCCACCATACTACTATTATAGAAAACTCATATAAAGTTAAATATATTTGAACTCTTTGAATGTATTAATTTATGCGTCAATGAAATGATATTTTAATTGACATAGGGAGACTTTATTCATGATGATAGGCCTACATGGAGCTCTAATAGGAAAGGAAAACCTGTTTGGATCTTGGTGATAAAATAGTGCTTTGTAAAATATGTATTAAATGTTGTTACGTAAGACGGCTTTACATCACTGACAAAAATTGCATGTCGTAGAAGAACTGAAGTGTGATGAAACAAAAACAAAACATGCCAACGCACAGCAAACATATCTCATTGTCTCAAGGTCACTGTTTGTGTTTATGCAAGGCCATTTTTCTGCATGAACTGATTTCCACATCATGCTGATTCATGGTGAAGTAGAACTTAGTCACTTTCTCTAATCGGAGATCTTTTTTAGAGGATCTTCTTCTTTTTGTTTTATTTTATTGTAGTATTCTGTTATCACACCGTCTATTTTATTAGAATCATTTAATACAGTGTAACAAATAATAATCTTAAAAGTCTAAAACTTTACAACAGACTACTTTTTTTGTACCTCTCAGACCTGGCAACCCTACTGAGCAAACAGAAATATAGATTTGCAATTTGTTTAAACTGATTGGCTTATTTTCATATTGCAGCTTTCTGCAACAACAACAACATCAACGGTCAATAATAAAGCAGGACATTGTTTAACTGCTTCATCAAAAGTGTAAATTAGCTGTTTTTAACTAAGATAACTTAGATAATGAGCAGAAAACTGATCAAATATGTTAGAATATGTTCTCTCTCCATCTCTACCGCTTCTGTCTCTCTCTCTCTCTCTCTCTGGCAAGTGAAAATTCAATTATATGTTAAATGATTGGTAGCATTTCATGTGGTCTTAAATAATGAGCACAAAACTGAGAAAATAGACATACATGTCTCTATCAGAGCTTTAATATATCATCTAAATAAAAATGCTGCGTTGGCCGGGAATCGAACCCGGGTCAACTGCTTGGAAGGCAGCTATGCTCACCACTATACCACCAACGCTTGAGTACCGTTCTTAACGACGGTGTATAAAACTGGTGTCGCAGGAACCAGGC
>CM022759.1:9628610-9656110 GCA_012411365.1 Ameiurus melas | reverse complement strand
TTTTTGCTCAGGCAACAGCATTTTTGTCTTGTGCTAAAACACTCAACAAGGCTACAACATACTCTATAAATGATTTGGTCCGCCGCCTTTCCCATGTTAGCAAAAAGGGATGCACTGATTTAATATCTTCAATTGAATACGATAGACAGAATCATAGACCAAACTTCATGTGACATCACCACTAATTTAACTTCCTGCTTAACAAAAAATACTGGTTTCAAATGACACGGTACAACAGTTCTCCAACTGACAGTATGCTAGCTAGAAAACCTGGCTAATCGTTTTAATTAAGCAATAAAACAGCAGGCCAAACACTAGCTAGCGTGGAATTGTTCCTAACTAGCTCCAATAGAGCTGTGCTGTATTTAGGTAGTTAGTTAACATAGTTAGTGTTAGTAAACTATTACACTGAGTAAGTTAAAACAGGAATCTATGCTAAGCAATAGGTCAAACTGAAGTTATCCAAAAGAAAGAGTAGTGGTGATATTACATGATAAAGTTTGCGATAAGTCTATACCTAAGAAACAGGAACATCTATATGTATGGAACAGATTAATCCATCCCAGCCAGTAAAGATAGTTTTTTTGTGTTGTGTGACAGCCATATTAAGAAATCTATCTATATATTAAAAGAAAGAAACAAACAAACAAACAAACAAGTAATGTATCAAGGATTAAAAGACTGTTCACATTCATAAATCCAGTAACTCATCTTTTCAGCAGCTAGGAATGATCACGGATAGCAAAGAAGGCATCCTTAAGCAGCTTAACATAGCTTGGGCAACAATAAAGAAAGATTCAAAGTGAAACTAGTCCTGCATTCGGATACTGCTTTTCAACACGCCCTCGTTGACGCCCCCTTCCCATTCATCCAGAGTTCTCGAATCTCTGCTGTCATCTCAAGGACCGCTTGGTTGCTGTTAGCCCGAGTGAAGTTTGTTAGATGAGGAATCGAATCAGGGTAAACGTCAAAACCATGTGATACAACTTCAATCAAAGATACTGTTTCTGACGCAGAGAAAATATAAGAGAAATAATGAGTAGTCTGGGGATGGAGTAAAAATGGCACAAACAGTTAGGGGGAGGGAAAACCCAGTAAATTGTATAACAGCTGTGGGTTTAAAATAATAACAATAATAATATTGTTATTTTTTGTTTGTTGTATTGTTTGTTTGAGCCTCTGTCTAAAGACAATTTTCTACCCCCATGGGGATGGACAATAAAGTTTTTTTAAATGATTTTGAATGAACTGATGTCCCTTGTCCAGTCGCCAAACTTGTCCAAATCGAACAAATTCTGCACTATTCGGAAGAGCTTGCAAGTTTACAAAATTACCTCAGATTTTCCGCAGATTTGGGCCAAGGCGTGTCATGTGACGTCATCAAGACGCCCATTCAGTCAAAGCCATCTTCGATTCACGTGCATCGAACATGAGTACAGCTACAAACTCGTTTGCCAACAAACATCACTGCGAAAGACCATGCAAAACTATTTAGTGCGATTGTGATTTCACCAATTCAATTAAATTTTCCACAAAAAAAAGCACAAAATTATTCTGCAAATCGCGTCGCAAATTTTGAAAAAAGCCACAGCAAAATCAAGCCATTTTTAGCCGCAACGATCACAAAAAACCCCGGCAAAATCCTGTAAGGGCTGCTTGTCGAAACCGTAAAACGCTTCCACATGTGCTACATTTTCCATGTTGTTGAATTTTTTTGTGTTCGAACAAAATTTTCAGCCTTTTTTCCAGTCACCAAAATTTCGGTACATCTCTAACAAATACATTTAACAGATATTAGCCATGTACTTGTCTAACGTTAGCCAAGTTAGCTAGTATTCGAGCGGGAACTTACAGTCCAGAAGAGACTGCCAACCCAAATATAAAATAAAATAATAAATAAAACTCCAAGCAAATCATTTCAGTGACATAACTCTTGCTTTCAATCTCAAGTGTGTTGCTTTTTAATAATTTGTTGACCCACTATAACGGGAAGTTGATGAAGCATTAAGTTACACACAGGACATAAAGGGGAAGTTGAAGGCGTGTTAAACAGCATATGAATGCAGAGAAACCTGCTAGTCAAGCTAAGTGTATCTTTTGGATAGTGTTGTTGGAAATCTTAGTTCCATAAAATCACATAACGTAGATCAGTAGCTGTTCTGGTAACTGTGGTGGTCCTCCCTACAGAGCTGATATGCTACCTAGCTAAGCTAAGATATTGAATCTAACTAAGCTAAGACCAAATAGCTGGCTAGTTTGGTAGATTGTTTCTACCATGCTTCAAAATGAAGTCAAAACTTTTTTTTTTTTTTTAACTTTCAGTCAAAATCCTTAAACATGAATACTTAAACCTTACCTTTATACCAAAACATAGCTAGATGTCTTGGTTATGCTTGCAGTCTTTTTTTTTTTTTTTTTTTTTTTTTTTTTTTTTTTTTTTTTTTTTTTTTTTTTTTTTTTTTTTTCCACGTAAAGGGGGGGACGGGAAGATTCAAAGAGAGAAAAACGGGGGAAAACCCTCTGGGGTTGGGTGGGGTTCGGTTTTTTTTGGGGTAAAGGTGTGAGGGGAAAGGGGAAGTGGTGAGGGGAAGAGGGGGCGGGGGGGGGGGTTTGGGAAGGGGGGGGGTTGGTGTGGGGGGGGGGTTGGTTGTGGTGGGGGGGGGGGGTTGGGTGGTGTGGGGGGGGGGTATAAAAGGGAAGGAGGAAAGCGTTGTGGTGTTGGGGTTGGGGGGTTGGGGCTTTTGGTGGGGGGGCGGGGGTGGGGGGTGGGGGGGGGGGGGGGGGGGAGGGGGGGGGGGGGCGCACCAAAACCCGGGGGGACAAGCAAGGGGGGAACGCGCAACCCTTTTCTTTTAAATGGTGGTTTTTTTTTTTTTTTGTTTTTTTTAATAAAAATTTAAAAGATCTCACCAATCTAAGCAAAATCATGTTGCAATCAGGCATAGTGGCTCCATCTTTTCTTTCTTTTTTTTACAAAAAATTGTAACGAAGCTTTTTCCAGATCGAACCACCTGATTCTCCTTATTGAGTAAATACCAAGTCACTGAAGTCAAGCAAACATAAATACAGTTGTCAAGACTGATTATAAAGAAATAAAAAATATATAAAAACACCTTAGAGACATTACCATCATTTGAGGTCTCACCATTTTGCCCGGCCGTGCCCAGGTGCAGATGAGTCCCTCTTGACATGCAGTGATGATGCAATCGTCCATGAAGACAAGAACCGTGAGCCTTTCATGGGCGATCTTCTTACAAACGAGAGGTTCTAGCAATGGGACTTCGTTCATCCGTGGACACAACGTTGTTCCCAGCACCTTAGAGGCATCCAATCGGTTGCTACGTGGTGCTACATTGATCTTGTCATTACTCTTGCTGATGTTCCCAAGACTGTGGTAGCGCTTGTGCTCCTTTTCCCCTCCAGTGGCGGACTTGTCTGATTTGCGCTCTTGGAGCGACAGTGTTGCAAAACGTCCAATGCTAAAGGGAGCACTGCTTCCTCCTCCACTTCCTCCTGTTCCTCCGCTTTCTGCCCCCCCTTGGCTTTTTGAAGCGCTTGCAACAGCAGGATGTGGAAGGGAATTGGATCTTGAGAGCGAGCGAGGTAGAGGAAGGGGCAATGATGCCGTCTGGTTCTGGTGGGTGTTGGAAGGGTGATGATGACCTTCAACCCCTCCACTTCCGCTCGTGCTGTTCAACCCTGAACTAATGGAAGGTGGCACATTGGAGCCAAACGTGTTGGTCAGGGCACGGGAAAGAGGAAGTCGAGGATACAGGACATCATCTGTGAGATCCCAGAGGCAAAACTGGGTATCTTGTCCCACCGATCCGAAGCGGTATGAAACGGATGGCCCGCCGCCTTTAGAGCTGTGTCGAGAGAGACGAGACAAAGTGCTGCTGGTTCGCACACGACCAAAATTTAGTGCCCCTTGGCCCTGGTGGAGATCCTCCTCACTACCGCTAAGCTCCATTGGTTCTTCTTCTTCTATGCTGGTGGTAAAAGGGTCAAAAGCTACCACGTTTACCCAGGACTTGTGTCCATGACCTCGCGCCACCACACGGCTCTCTGCAAATGACCATACGGTGACCAAGTCGTCTTCTCCACCAGTAGCCAAATATTTCCCATCTGGACTCCAAGAAACACAGAGCAAGCCACCAAAGTAGCTCTTCATGACACCGTGCAGCTCCATTGAATCAAAATGAAAGACACGTAGGCAGCCATCTTGACCAACACAAGCTATGTGCACACCATCGGGCGAAAACGCAAATTCGTTCAGCCCGCCTTCCCCCACCGCCCATCTCAGAAGTGGATTACGAGGCGTTTTGGTTTTGCAAGCGTAAACAGCAAATCCCTCACCCTGCCGAAGCAGAGTATACTGCGGCACTGTTGTGCCACATGGGTGTTCCACATTATAGAGGTAGAGGTGACCACTAGCATGGGAGGCCAGGAATAAGTTCTCAGATTTAGGGAGCCATTTGAGACAGGTCACTTTAGTTTTGTCTATTAATCTCTGGAAACAACAAAAAGATGAAGAGGTATAAAGTGAATATTAATTACATGTCTAACCTTCCATCACCTCTGGCCAACATAGTGTTAGTTTCTTCACGTATTGTACAATGTCACGATAACATTTGGTCATTTTGGCCCAACAATTACATAAATATTACCATGTTAAAAGCAAAGTACACAAAACAACAAATTATTCTGGAACTTAAGACCTCCACTGAACAACCTCACCCACACACCTCTTCATTGAAGAGCTTGCTGGTCTCTTTTTTGATGGGGTCCAAGTACTGCACCTGGCCTGCTGAGAAGCCGACGATGAGAGCCACGCTGTCCGCAGTCGCTGAATACTGATTAAAGTCATGACACGTGGGCTGCGTCCCTTTATATATACGCTTGTCTATAGGCTTACTAAGATCCACCGCCTATGGAATGGGAAAGAAAAGGAAATAAACACCATGGGTGGAGTGTACAGTGCATGTAAACAACATTTGGAAAAGATCAAGTAGACCAAATGTGAAAATCTTGTTTATTATTAATTCTATAAGAAATAACAACAGGCTGAACATAACACAATAGATTTTTCACTACATGGATAAAACCTCTCACAAGCACACATCTCTCATTAACACATCTCATCTAACAAGCTTCATTTGAGGTACTCTAACGTTCCTTGAAGGAACTGCTTGGTAAGAAATTAAATGTTACACGTTCATCTTATCGCAAATATAATTGATCAGTCAAGATATACTATATGGACAAAAGATGTGGACACCTTATCTTCACATCCATATGTGGTTCTTCTCCAAACTGTTGTCACAAAGTTGGAAGGACAAAATTGTATAGAATGTTTTTGTATGCTGTAGCATTTCCCTTCACTGGAACTAAGAGGCCCAAACCTGTTCCAGCATGGCAATGCCCCTGTGTACAAAACTAGGTCCATGAAGACATGGTTTGCCATGGCTGGACTGGAAGAACTCGAGTGTCCTGCAGAGACCTGACCTTGACCCCACTGAACACCTTTGGGATGAACTGGAATGCCGACTACACCCCAGGCCTCCTCACCCAACATGACCTCACTGAGTTCACTAATGCTGAGAGATCACAAATCCCCACAGTCACACTGCAAAATCTAGTGGAAAGCCTTCCCAGAAGAGGAGTTCATTCTAACAATAAACAGGGTCTACATCTGGTGTGGGATGTTCAAAAAGCACATATTGGTGTAAATGGTCAGGTGTCTACAAAGTTTTGGCCATGTTTTGTCCAACATTTGCTACATTAGTTTTGCACCAGGGTAAAGTACCCCATATGCTGTCACGCAAAAGTTGATTTATCTGTTTTGCACTAGCACAGTAGAGTACAATACAATACAAGTTTCCTCCCTAATGGTCTCCCAGCCATTATACCATTTAAAGGTTAAAAAAAAAAAAAATCTAATAGTCTTTTGTGGATAATGAACTCAAATGCAGCATTCAACCCCCCCAAAAAAAAATTCCAAAGATTCTTTTACTTTACTTCAGATTTTGACGTTGGTAATATTGCCACCATTCAAAGTGGAAGATGTATGCAATGCAACAGTATGTTATAGGAGTGCCACAGAGACCATTATTAACTGTCTCAACTAATATTTTCTTTAACTATGTCATCAAAAATGGCAGGAAGGAAGATTCAGAAGTGGAGGCGCTTGAAAGAGGAAAACATGGTTTATGCTTCCGAGGAGGTGGCTGCTGGTAGAGCAATAAGGCATGCAGCCAGGCTTTTCAATGTCGAACTTTAGGGGGAAATGCAAGTTGATGGATGACCCACAGCTGTACAAGTAGCAGGCAACAGCTGCTCTCATCAAAGGATGAGGCTTTGGTGCTGGTTGTCTGGATGGATTCCCCCTAACAAAGTCCCCTATGCCTTAAAGAGAGACAAGGAGGTGACAGGATCTACCACCATTAGGCAAAAAGTAGAAGAAGACAATTCTTCTTTTCAAAAGAAGACATCTTGACTGCGGATACAACTGAAAAAGGGAAGGCACTGTGCACCAGGAAGCAGATGGTAGTGTATTCTGACTTATTCACCACCATCATAGGGGAAACATAGGAGGAAACGCATACAAATTTACAACCGCAATGAGTCTGCACGCAACTAATATTAATTTCTTTTTTCCAATTTCATGAATGGTATAAAGGCTGTGTCCATGCTAGGAACTTATAACTTACCTAAAAAACCCCAAAAGAATCCGTTCTCTAACACAACCTTTTAACTGATATATATATTTATTTATTTATTTTATCGTTCCGAATTTTAAACTCAGCCAATAGAAAAGACGACTTCCTGGACTGTCTTTATACTGATTTAATATAAAAGGTGCTCATACAGAAACACCATCTGTTGTCTAAAACTAGGGTCAGCACTGAAGAGAATTATGGGAGACTTCTAATGAATAATGGTGAAGTGAAGATTATGGCAGCTCATATATGGCACAAACGGCAGAACAATTGAAAAGATGGCCACTCGGGAACCTTCTCAAAGAAGGAACAGTTCTTGCTCCTCTGCACATGTATAGACCATCTCCAAATAATCATCCCAGATCTAGATCCACAGCCTCCTCGTTTTCTGGCACACACCCCAGCAGCCATTACGTCACCACTGTCTCCCTCATACCCTTCTCATATTCCATTAAAATCTTAACGTTACCGTAAGAGAATGTTCGAGTCCTGACTGAGCACCAACCATCCATGGTTGGGAGCCGACAGAGCAGCTTTGTGGTGCTGGGACTCAAATCTCCAAGTTTCTGATCAGTAACCAAGCACCTTTATAAAATTACCTACTTTCTCACCCCTGTCAATCACAGCGACATCATCCAATCGAGGGCACCGGTGAGCTCGTGTATGCGGAAGAGCAGATAGTACTTTCGTCCGAGTGTTAACACTGCCTTGTGATGCAGAAGTTCGAAATGATTTGGTTGGCTGGCTTCACGAGTCTTGGAGGAAGCATGTATTAGTCTTCGCAGTCCATGATTGGTAGCTGTTGTGTGACAGAGGAGAGCTGGCTGGTGGGTGGGAACCGGCGGATGACCAAATTGGGGAGAAAATGGGGAAAACCCACAAAAGAAAAAAAAAGAAACATTTTCATAATATGAATAACATTATGTAATTTCTTAAAAATGTTGAACCCTTGGTTCTACTTCTAGAGGAATCCTTACAACAGTGTTTCCCCATCTGAAGAGTAAAGGCTACCCTAGAAGAACCCTTTTCTCTAGGAGTGTATATTCTTTTAAAAGGTGCAATAGGTAAGATTTCTCAAAAAGCATCAAGAATAGGTCTCGATCTGTGAAGAAGGTGGAGCCGAATAAGATTTTAATGTTTTCTCTTTTTTTAACTCTTTGAGCACACCCCGATTTTCCCACACTCGAACACAAAGTAGCATTTGAATTAGCAAAGACTGTTTGAACAGCCCTTTTTCCTTTTCAAGGACCTTGAAAATTATGATAAATGTGTTTTTTGAATATTTTTTTTTATTATCTGTTGGAACAATGGAAAGATGCGGAAAGTAAATCCCCCTTAAGAGAAAAGCTGAAAATATTACAGTGAGAACTGATCGTTTTCAGGGGTATTTTGATACTCTAAAACGCCAAACATAAGCAGTTTTAATATTACTTAATATTTTAAGTATATTTAAAGTTTTCGCCAATAAAAGCATGTTATATAGTATTGCAATGTGGTGCCCAACTTTGAGTGGTGATGGAACCCCCCCGCCTCCCCATGACAGGACAGGACAGGATAAATGTATAAATAATAAAAACATTGGCTAGTTGATTATTATTATTTATAATGTACATTGGTTATGAAACTACACATATAATGACTGGGGGAACGACAGAAAATCTAATCTTTACTGCGCCTGTTGGAAGTCGTGCCAACGGGCACTAGACTTAAGTGTAGACATACCGTTATGAATAAAATATGAAGTCTACAAATCGACCAGTAATTCAGACCACAGAAAATAAATGTCATGTTATGGAGTGAAAATTACTCTCAGGGCAGCAGCGACATTGTTCACTCCTGCTGTATCAGTTATAATAGTAATATATTTCCCTAACAGTATTGAGAAAATAACTTCAGTTTTGTGTTCGTCACAGGTTGACAAGTGGGATTTCAGTATCAGTGTGTTGATTAACATCATTATATTCTCCATTACTAAAATGGAGCCAAAATCTGTCGAAACGCACCAAAAACAACCAAACAACCCAACCAAAAAGTATTAGCTAAGTTAGCTAGGTAGCACAGCCTGCAGTTCTTGAACTAGCATAGTCCTGCATCGTCTTGAACTTGTTTCGTCAGATCTTATACTATGTAAACCTTCCCGAGTCGGTTTTATACAGTAGCACCGAGAAAGTCTGGGTTTAAAAGACGAATGCGAAGTTTGCACCGTGCTAACAAGTTTGACTCGAACATCAATTTATATCCAAAGAATCCAAGAGTTATGCTAAATGTGACTTTTACGACTCAGAAGTGGAAGTCATAATTACGTCATCGAAGATGAGCTAAAAAGTTGGAGAAAACATGGACGTCTCGAAAAAAGAAAAAAACGCTTCAAAGCAACAAGCTAGACATCTAACGTCAGTGATATGAGCGATCTTTATAGTTGTATTTACCTTCTCAAAAAAAAATTAAAAATCAACCACAATTTTATTCAACTTTTTATAAACAACAACATAGTTTATAGGTTGTAGTTATGGGGGGTTGGGGGAAATCAAATGATGGGTAATATGATGTAGCTAATTTGAATTTCTTTGAAATTCTGATTATGATTTCTCATTTTTAAACAAAGGACAAATGGATACTTTCTATCCATTTACAGTTACCTCTAATGCTGCGGAAAATCTGTGAAACGTCTTCGCTCCTGTTCTCACTGATGTTATAGTGGCTATAAACAGTCGTTTTCTCATAATCCTCTCTTTCTTTCTGTTCTGAATCTAATGTTCTCCTTACATAAATCCTCACTAGAGCCAAGTTTATGTCTTATTTCATTGTTAAATTGATCAGGCTTGAATTACATGAAGCGACCACCACACAAGTCCCTGCGTGAGCCAGTGGTATAGAAAACACAGCATGTTTTTACCAAATGTATGTTACTCAGGCTGTAATACATCACTTAGGTGACATTTTTATGTTGATTTACTTACCTTAAAATGATCTGATTTCTTACAGCAAATGAAACACGCCCGTTGATCAAATACTTTAATTATGTTTTAATAATAAATAGGGCTGCAACTGACGATTATTTTCACAATTGATTAGTTGGCTATACGTTAGAAGTAACCCAGAGTCACGCTCAGACCAACTAATCGATAATGAGATTCGCTGACAACGATTTTCATAATTGATTTTATTATCGTTGCAGCTCTAATAAAACACGAATGTGTGTCGATGATGTTAATGACACTAACTACTCATACAGCGTAAGAAAAGGATTAAAGAGACACGACTGTGAACAGGAAAGAAGAACATTTTCATTTGAGCAAAAGACCCGGTCTCATATAAATCTTGTTAGAATGGAGGTCATATGACCCAGTTCCAGTTTTGATGACATTTTACTGGGGGTGTGAGGGGGGGTATTTAACAAGGGACTGGAGGATGCTGCAGGAAAACAACTGATCCACAATAGATTTCAACTCTAATCAGGGTTTGTTCGTTGTCGTCGTCGTTATTATTATGTCAGGAAAAAGTATCATATCATCATTCATATATATCAGAATATACTGATATATTACTCAGCCTTTAATTCTGAACAAGATAAAAACATTAAAGAAAGAAAGAATAAAAATGGGAGGGATTCATTCTTGTCTGGAGGATGGGACAGGACTGAAATGTTTTTTTTTTTTAATGTTTTAATTAGAAACAAATTGTATTATCGTTTTATTATTGTTAAAATTGCTTTTTTAAAATTCTCTTTTTTGGAAGTGTTGAAATTAAAGTGGTTTTGTTTTTATTTGTTTGTTTGATTTATTTATTTTTTTATTTATTTAATTAAAGATCAATTTTGCAGTTTAACAGGTCGGCATGGTTACTGGTCATTCTGGAAGATTGAATAAACACCGATGTGATTTCAAGTTCAGTGCTGGAACGAATAACCCTAATAAACCATCTGAAAAAGAACAATATTCAATTTTGTGTATTTAGAATGAAAAAGATTTTAAACATACAGACTGAGCAAACTACCAAAAGTGGTTTATTTAATAAAGGGAAATATTAATGAAGTACAATAAGGGGTGAGGATTATAACAATTTTAACGTGTAAAACTGTTCATAACAGTCCTCCCATTGAGAAAGTGGGATATTATTATCATTATAATTATCATCACCATTATTATTATCTACATTATGCAGGTGGATGACAGATGTCAGGTTATGCAGATTTCAGGTTTGTCTGAAACTGAGATTTCCGTATCACTATAATAATATTAATAATAATAATGATGATGATGATGATGATGATGATGATGAATGGGGTATAAAAGGCTCGGGTGTAATCACGGAAAAGAAACACCGGTCGTGTATATGCGCACCTTTTTAATATTGGTGTACGTGTAGAAATAGAGCTCGCGGCCGACGTTGAAGCACACACGCTCGGACTCCTCGCTCGGGTCTTCCGGCTGAAGCTTCACCATGGAGACCCGCACCGGGGGCAGGAAGCCCGCCGAAGCCGGAGAGGAGCCGCCGGGTCCCGGGACCACACCGCCGCCGCCCCCCGGTATCGAGGCGGCACCGGCTGCGGCACCTCCAGCGCCGGGACCGCGCGCTAACCCGGCCCGCTGCTGCGAGTCCGAGAGCGTGAACAGCTTGTAGAAACCCTCCCTGGTGCGGAACTGCGACTTGATCTCGTTAATATCCTTCAGAGCGCCTCCATCGCCGGCCATCTTTAGCACCAACGAGGCCGCACCGGAAGTCCAGCGCTCCTGACACGGAAGTGAACGCGATCGAAAAGAAAGAAATAAATAAACATGTAACTCCTTAAACGGGACGGTAGCTATTATTAAATTAGTGATGTAATGTTTAGTGTACACACCGAGATACGAAGAAATTAAACACGTTCTATCTATCTATCTATCTATCTATCTATCTATCTATCTATCTATCTATCTATCTATCTATCTATCTATCTATCTGTCTGTCTGTCTGTCTGTCTGTCTATCTAGCTGTCTATCTACCTGCCTGTTTGTGTATCTATCTAGATGTCTGTCTATCTACCTGTCTATCTACCTGCCTGTTTGTGTATCTATCTAGATGTCTCTCTGTGTCCATTCATCTGTCTATTTATCTATCTGTTTGTCTGCCTGTTTGTGTATCTATCTGCATATTGCACATTTGTTTAAATTAACGATTGTTATGATTGAGGTTAAATGTATGCAGTAAAGTCAAATCCCTTGCTACATCCTGCCTTGACTTCCTGTTTCCAGGGAATACACAAACGTGGAACACAGCCCATGTAGCAGACACAGCGGCCATGTTAATAAACCACACAGACACACAAGAACACACTCGGAACTGGAGCTGGTGTTATTTGTTTAATTAGCAGAATACTGTATACACACGCACACATTCACACACACACACACACGCGCGTACGCTCATGCTCGCACACACAACACACACACACACACACACACACACACACACACACACACACACAGGCCAAAGTGATAAGAGAGTCATGTTTTGTGTGGGTTACACACACACACACACACACACACACACACACACACACAGCAGATGTAATGGGAGAGATGTGTGCACACACACACAGCTTTCCACTTTTGTGTTGGCAGTGTTCATGGTTTTGTTTTATATGCAAAAGTCATGAAAGTGTGTGTGTGTGTGCGCGCGTTTTTTGTGTGCACGTTGTGTGTGTGTGTGTGTGTGTGTGTTCATGACACGAGGACAACATGCTCAGCGATCTCCAGGACATACAGATTACAGAGTCCTGCTTGGTCATCACTTAGCCGCGTCTCCAACACGACCATCCTGTAAAACACACACACAAACACACACACACACACATATATATATATATATATATATATATATATATATATATATATATATATATATATATATATATATATATATATATATATATATACACACTAGTATGCATGTAAATTAGCACGGACAAATGCAAGTATGCTAGTATGCTAGCAGGACAGTATGCACGTATAATATTAAGCTAATATGTAAGTGCATTGTGCATGTGAGATAAACACTAGTATGCATATATGTAAGCATACAATTATGCTAGTATATTCAAGTAAACTAATGTGTAAAATGCAACTATGCTAACATTTAAGTTAATGTGCTAGCACAGATGTATACTAGTATTAGCAAAGTATGCTAGTAGGTAGGTATTCAAGTATACAATTATGCAAGTCTTCAAGCATGCTAGTATATCACAATGCTAGTGTCCAGATATATATTAGTATGGAAGTAAAGTATTCTGTAATTATGCTAGTTAGCTAGTGTGCTAATATGCTAGTATGCCAGTGTTCGAGAACAGTATGCTAATATTCAAGTATACTAGCATGCAATAGACTCATGTGCAAACACAAAAGTGTGCAATGATGTTCGAAAGCTAACAAGCTAGGTATGCTAGTGATGATTATGTTAGTTAAATAAATAAGCTAATGCAAGTAAGCCAATGTCCTAAGTACGCACATAATCTATTGTGCTCGTATGCAATAGATTTGCTAGTAATCTTTTAGAATTGAGGTCACACTACATTAGCAACATGTGACTGTCAGTATAGACATTTTGCTAGTCATCTTGGAGGCTTTAAACCACATTCTGCATGACTCACACCTGCAACCTAATAAGATTACCACAATAACATGGCCTAGGTTGTAAATAAGCCTAACTCCATCTGTAAGATGTATTACTACAATATGCTGTATAAGTAGCAGCAAAGGGAAGAAAGATAATATAGCTGCGTTCACGCTATGTCATAATTACCCTAATTACGAGATTTCGGCTTGTAAATAGTGTTCACGTCCTCATAGAACTCGTAATTACAGTTTTTACACTGGACATTTTCCGAGAGCACCAACTTGTACTGTCTTTAGCAGTAAAATGTGGTTAAGTAATTATCTTAGTAGTAATATTTCTGTGTAATAATTCATATAATTGACTATTATTAATGTCTTAATAATGGGCAACAGACATACAATACAGTTGCATGGAATTTCGCAGCTGTCAGCTACATCATTTCACAAGGATTCATTTAATTCCGAGTGCGAGGATGTGAACACCTCTGAGTGGAACGTTCAGGTTGTCATCTAGTAATTACGGTAATTCCGACATGGCGTGAACGCAGCCTATCACCTTAGCGGAAAATGTGTGTTTATATATGCATGCGTGTATTTAACCCATTTTTGAGAAACAAAAGTGTCCTCACAATGATAGGATCATGTCAGATGTCCTCACAATCACCATGTCCTCACAAAAATACATTTTTTTAAAAAACCGCTTTATTATTTTGTTTTGTTTTTCAAATTAAACGAGCCAATTTTTCCTTACTGAGGTTAAGGTGTAGATTTAGATTTAAGTGTAAAACTATTATTTAGCTACAGTAATTATGTCAGTGGAACAGTGGGAGGTCCTCACAAAACAAAAAATGTGTGTGTGGGTGGGTGCAGGTGTGTGCGTGTTTGAGAACATGCTTATATCCTGGTGGGAAACAAACGTACCCAAAAGGATTCAACTTTTTTTTACCTTCTGGGGACTTTTGGCTTGTGGGGACTTTTGGTTACTGAATTTATGGTTAGGGTTAGATTTAGGTCTAGGTGTAGCATTAATTATCTACTTTAATAATTGTGGAAGGTCCTTACAAGGTTAGTAATACGAATGTATGTATGAGAGTGTGTGTGTGTGTGTGTGTGTACCTGTCTGATCCAACGAGCCGGAATATTTTCTTAGGTTCATTGATCTCCTGCAGGATTTCCGAGAACACTTCACCTCTCCTCTGCCAGCCATGTTTCCACAAAGCCAACAACGTGTCCTCAACGTAAACTACACACACACACACACACACACACACACATAAAATAAATAAAATGGTTAAATGAAACTATTAATTTAAATCTAAAGCTAATAAAAAAATTTTTAAAGGGAATATTTTACACTTAGAAACAGCTTCATTCATTCCTTCAAGTCTTGCTAAGTCATTCTCCTGAGATACTGTCTTCTCTAACAAACTTTCGTTTAGCTGCTAAACTAAGAGAACGGTGTTGTGAAGATGACATCATCCTCACGAAATGCTACATGCTGTAAGGACCCTATCCACGTGTCACAGTTGTGCTAGTCGGGTATGTCATGTACGTAATGTTTAGCTGTGTGAGATAACTTAGCGTGTAGGGAATAACGCTTGAGTGCAAGTTCTTATGAAAACAAATATACCAACGTGACATTTGTGTAAGCAGCATACTCGTATTTCGCGCTGGCGATTCAAACAAGGGGAAGTTAGGCATAGTGAATTAGGCATATTGTTTGCAGGAAGTGTTTACTTACCTACTGATTCTATGTCCAAAGGAAAGTTGACTTCTGATTGTAGTTTCCTGGAGCTCTTCAGTGCCCCGTCTATGTTCACCACGTGCACTGTGTCTGTGGGAAATACGAAGGGAATAATGCTTTATCCAAAATGTTCATGCGATTTCCATCAGCTTTCCTTCAGAAGTCTTGCCTTATGTAAAAGATCCGACTTTATGCACGACTGGCAGTTAAATAAGGAACGATTCAATGAAATCGATTCAATTCAAATTTATGTATTTTTAATTTTTTTTAAAGATTTTCATTTGACTCACCCTCGTATGTGCTACCAGCACCTAATTAGATTGGTTCAGATCATACTTTTCTCTTTCTCTTTATCTCTCAGTTCACTTCTTATTTCTTACTTCAATTGTCTAATCCTCTAATCCTAGACGATTTAACTTGAACCCGTATCTTGAAACAGAACCAAAATGTCTGACGGGGGGTTCAAAAACTTTTGACTGGCAGTGTATATCATGTTTGACCAATGTTTGATTGATCCTAATGGTCTGAAGTAATTGCCCCTTTCCTCACACACCTGAAACAGACGTGAAAGTTCACTTACTCTCAATAAGAACAAGGAATGTGTCGCAGTCCAACTGATTCACCTGAACTCTCTCCATGCTTCGGTTTTCTAGCAAGCACATGCAAAGGGGTTATGTGGTTAATCCAGACATAATCCTGATACCCAATGCAGAGGTTTAAACAGGGATGGTGAGAGAGGCTGGTGAGGGAACTAACTACACAATGTTACATGTAATTATACATGCATAAAAAGGATGGCATGTTCATTCACAAAATTAAATACTGTCATTGGAAAATTAATAATAATAATAATAATAATAATAATAATAATAATAATAATAATAGCAGCCACTAAATTATAAAAACTAATCAAGCTACTAATAACCGTGTCCATACTGCGATAAATTACTACGATCGCTTACCGACACCAGTGCTGGTGAACCAGGATGTGTTGGAGTTGAGATTGATGATCTCCAGGTGAACAGGCTGCACAGAGTTCGCACCCCTGCTGATCCCAATACATACCATCGGATACTCCTGATCCGGAACCTGCAACATCTCAAACACACGCAGGGGGGACGGCAGCGGGAAGTCAAAGTCCTGCAGCAAACAATAGGGTATTAATAATAAAAACTTAATAAAGGTATTAAAGTCTACATTTATTAAGAAAAAAGTAAGCTTTACCACAATACCGTTGCACACATGAGACGATTGTTCTAATATGTTCTTGTTTTTATAGTAAGAATTTACATAGTTATTTGTATGGCAGATATATAATATAATAAGAATATAATCTAACAGAGAACGTATGTTTTCCACTACACGAAAGTCAAGGATAGAGGCCGTTGCATTTTACGGTTTCTTGTCTTATGTTTTGTTTTATTAGCTTAAGAGGAAGCGAAGAAGGAACGATGAGATATGTTTATAGCTGTTATAATGCAAATGATAACAGGAAATACTCGTTCCAGGGATGTTCCACAATATTAAACATAACTTTAAACACGTAGAAAGCATGATGCATTTTACTTTAGTCCATTTTGGAAATTTAATAGTTGGCATGAGGTGAATAAATACGGTTCGATCAGCTAGCTAAAAAATGTTAGCTAACATGGCAAGATGCAGACACACACACAAATTTGTGCCAAACTTCAAGAAATTAAAATACACTTTCATAAAAATTATTAAAACATTTTTTTGGGGTACTTTTTATACTAGTATTAACTATCCACAATTTCAGCTAGCTAGATGATAAGCGTTTTTTGTTGTTGTGTTTCGGTTTATTCTGAAATTGTGGAGAATTTCCAGCTAGAAGTGCGAACATTAAAATTGATTCAAGTTTGTAGGTGTCACGTAGTGAAAATTTTTAGCCACAGAAATCTGCTATCTACCGCTCTTCCTCTCTATGTAATTAGCTTGCAGGGCCAAACGTGCAAGAACAGATCAGTTAAACGATAAAAAAAAACCTCTTTCAGAGTGACAAAACTAATCTGGAAAGTATTTTGAAAAAATGAAACATAAAAAAATACAGTACAATAGAAGCAAAACTGCATAGTGGTCGCCAATCTGATATGTATTGATTTGCAAGAACGGGTGTGTTGAAAAGGAGTCACAAGTGAATGAGGCATTAATAATGTGTCAGGGGAAAGTGAACAATAACAGGTGCAGGCTAAATCGTTAAAAGTCACAAACCTTTATGAGCATGAACTTCTGCATGGGCTCGTACCACTGCAGCAGAACCACTCTGGACTCCAAAGCACCGCACAAGAACACACACCCTCGCTGACTGTTCTGGACTAAAGAAAGAAAGACAGTCATAAATCTTTTCTCTTTCTTGAAACACAACATAGCAGGCTTTAATAATATCAGTTTACTACGAGTTTTATGTGGTCATTCCATTAGTTTCTGGGGTTTCTGGTAGGGTTTAAATTTGTCATGTAATATTTAGAGTAACCATCATTTTTCATTTGTAAGATTCAGAATACTGTTTGAGTTGATCAGATTTAGAGTAGCGTGTGTATGAGTTTATGAGATTTATAGTAATGAGATTTAGATTGTACGTTCACTGTTGGGTGGATTTGAGTTTATAGAACTTTGAGTAATGTGAATTTGAGTTTGCAGGAACTGCTGTAGGGTGGATTTGACTTCGTGGGATTCAGAGTAATGTGGATTTCAGTTTGTGGAATTTAGAATAATGTGAATTTGAGTTTGTGCGCTTTAGAATAATGTGAATTTGAGTTCATGGGATTTAGAATAATGTAAATTTAAGTTTGTGGGATTTCGAATAATGTGAATTTAAGTTTGTGGGAACTGCAGTAGTGTGGATATCAGTTTGTGGGATTCGGATTAACGAGTAATTCATTAGTGAAATTTAAAGTGATGTGGATTTGAGTTTGTATACGATTTACAGCAACGTAAATCTGAGTGTAAAATTTACAGTCGTGTGGATTTGAGTAAAGCGAATTTGACTTCACGGGATGTAGATTTGTAAGTAAATTTTAGTTCAAGACAATTTGCATAATGTACATGTATTTTTGTTTGTTGCTTCTTTTTGTTTTAATCAAAGTAAAGTGGAATTGAGTTTGTGAAAATTTGAGTGACGTTGACTGGAATTTGAGCTATGTATGTTCGTGTACGCTTGCGGTAATTCCTGCTTCCCTTACCCACTGAGCATGCTCGGCATCCCTTGGTGTCTGGGAACTTTGAAGTGATGGTGAACTTCCTGTTGAAACAAGATGAAGTGGAATTGGTTTGGTTCTAACTGTGTGCATTTGTGCATATAGATGCACAAGTGTGGTTATGTGTAGGTGTGTATTACTGTTTGTGAGTGTGTGTGTTTGCTAATTTGCACTTGCAAAAAGAAATCATGGCATCATGTAGGTCACATCCACGCTATGTTTCGGTTACAACACAGCCGATTCGATGTGGCTTCTACTTTTTGCGGGTTATGCAGTATAATAGCAGTGCTGCTAATCTTAGTTTAGTGTACAGAGTAGAATTCTGAATCAGGGTTATAATGAATTATGAAAAAAACCTCGAAGACTTAATATCCGCTGTAGTTTTACTGTGTGTGTAAGTGTGTAAGTGTGTGTTAAACTAAAAAGAAATCAACTATGTTAGTACTGTGCTTAAATGGTTATACAGTGGTGCTTGAAAGTTTTCTGTATGTTTGCATAAATATGACCTAACACATCACCAGATTCTCACACAAGTCCTAGAATTAGACAAAGAGAACCCAATTAAACAATATTCTACTGAGTCATTTATTTATTGAGGCAAATGATCCAATATGACATATCTGTGAGTGGCAAAAGTATGCAAACCTTTGCTTTCAGTAACTGGTGTGACCCCCTTGTGCAGCAATAACTGCAGATAAACGTATCTGGTGATCAGTCCTGCACATCGGCTTGGAGGTATTTATCCCGTTCCTCAGTGCAGAACAGCTTCAACTCTGGGATGTTGGTGGGTTTCCTCACATGAACTGCTTGTTTCAGGTCCTTCCACAACATTTCTATTGGATTAAGGTCAGGATATTCACTTGGCCATTCCAAAACATTAAATTTATTTTTATTTAACCATTCTTTATTAAAATGGCTTGTGTGATTGTCGTGCTGTAGGACCCACTTTCGCTTCAGATTCAGTTCACAGAGAGATGACATTTTCCTTTAGAAATCGTTGGTATCATTCAGAATTCATTGTTACATCAATGATGGCAAGTCATCCATGCCAGATGTAGTAAAACAGGTCCAAACCATGATACTATCACCACGATGTTTCACAGATGGGATAAGGTTCTTATGCTGGAATGCAGTGTTTTCCTTTCTCCAAACGCTTCGCATTAAACCAAAAAGTTCTATTTTTGTCTCATCTATCCACAAAACATTTTCCCAATAGCCTTCTGGCTCATATGATCTTGCAGAAAAGCAGCAGTGTTCGCTTTGGAGAGCAGTGGCTTTCTCCTCGCAACTCTGCCATGCATTGTTGTTCAGTGTTCTCCTGATGGTGGACTCATGAACATTAACATTAGCCAATGTGAGAGAGAACTTTAGAAGTTAGAGATGGTTTTGTAACCTTTTCCAGCCTGATGACCACCAGCAACTGTTTTCCTGAGGTCCTCAGAAATCTCCTTTGTTCATGTCATGATATACTTCCACAAACATGAGATGTGAAGATCAGACTTTGATAGATCCCTGTTCTTTAAATGAAGCTGGGCGCTCGCTCATTCACACCTGATTGCTGTCCCATTGATCGAAAACAACTGACTCTAATTTCACCTTCCAATTAACTGCTAATCCTAGAGATTCACATACTTTTGCCACTCACAGATATGTAATAGTGGATCATTTTCCTCAATAAATAAATGACCAAGTATAATACTTTCGTCTCATTTGTTTAACTGGGTTCTTTTTGTCTACATTTAGGACTTGTCAGATGACGTTTTAGGTCATATTTATGCAGATATATAGAAAATTCAAAATGGTTCACAAACTTTCAAGGACCACTGTATATTAAGGTCAATTTCAGCACGCACACTCAACACTTACGGGAAAATGTGAGTGTGTGTGTGTGTGTGTGTGTGTGTGTGTGTGTGTGTGTGTGTGTGTGTGTGTGTGTGTGTGTAGTCACCTGGGTATCAATCTGTGTGTTGGAAGTGCCACGCGGTGTTCTTTTCTAGCCTGCTCGTACAACTCCTTGAGAAAATGGGAATGTAGCTGGGAGGACTTTCCTGTCACACACACATACACACCCACACACTTTTTCTAGCTTTTTATAAATAAATTAATAATTGTTGGTTATGAAATTCAATTATGTTTAAGGTATTTTCACTTTTTTTATGTCTTACCTGATATGGACATTAAGACGTTGCCAATGGTGTACACCCACGTGCACTTGTGTGGAAAAAGCTTCAATATTGACAAAAAAGAGATCAAGCGAGAGATCAGAAGTTAGTGAAACAACCTTAAAGTCACCAATCCTCATGAGGACGAACTAATAAACAAATTATCGATTATGACCACATATGTATTAGCGTTTTATTAGTCTATAATTAAAATTATACATCAAGTCTGGCCTAAAATGGCCACCACTACAGCTATGTCTTCAGCTATGCAATGTATTGTTGTTTAAAAAAATAATAATAATAGAAAACAGTATCAGATAGTTGGTAAACAAATGTAAACAATCTGACTTTTCAGCGTAGTTAGCATGACAATGTTATTAGTTTTATTGTGACTACGCAAGTACATTTTAGATACTAAACATATTTTGGATCAGCGACTATAGGTGGCGTAAGTTGGAAATTTGAGTAAACAAAAGTGTGGTTTAATTCCAAACTATTTTTAAATCCTGGCTGTGTGTTTGTGGCTCACCAACTCGAGTGTGGCCTCTGAGCTGTTCAGATTTAACGTGAAGATCCCTTCATCAGAGCCCAGGATCAGGTGGTGGTCTGGAGAGAGAGAGAGAGAGAGAGAGAGAGAGAGAGAGAGAGAGAGAAGATGAGATAGCTGTGTGTTAAATGGTAGTTCATGTCAAGTTAGCATTCTCCATAGTAGCAGGTCGGCCATTTTAAGAAACTGCTAGAACACTGCTAGAGTAAAATGTAGGACACAGAAAACTGTACTGCAACAACTGGACTGCAACAAGTGAATTGCTTAAAATATGTACATAATAGAGGGCATAATGAAATACCCCTGCATGATGACAAATTGATAAGAATACCCGTTGTCGTCCTAATATTTACGAAATTAACTATTTTCCAACACAGTGTTTAATTTATTAAAGAACGATATGTCATACTTTTTTTCTTATCAATGTCTCATTACATTTAATGTTGTGGAAAGTCTACAAAACAAGTTAGTTCCTGTTCTCACTTATATTATTGCAGCTAAAACAAGCCAGCCTCTCTTTTTTTCCTCATCTCCTGCAGTTACGAAGACAACAAGTTGAACTCGATGCCAAAAGCATCAATGAGGTTACCTAGTCCTTCATGTTACTAATGTGTACACATGAGATAGCCTTAAATTATACTACGAACAGGAAGGAAGCTACTGAAGAAAAACCTATTTCAGACGTTTGACCTTGCCGCAACCTTGACCTAATACCTGGATCAGTTTGCAAATTGAATCAGTTCACCTGCTGGTTATGATGATAACTCCTATCGTTTCAATTCTACAAATTTACAACCGCTCGTTCTTGAGATATCAGACCAACAAGTCACACTCACCGACAAACTTCACCATATCAACGATCAGACTTTTTATTGGTTAACATTTGAAACCACTTTACTGTATGTTGATGGTGGTTTTCAGCTTGTTAAGCTTTTTTGACACACACATCTCTTACCTTTGGTACTGGGGTGATCCCACGTCGTAGAGCAGTTGACTTTTAAAGGGCAGCCGTTAAAAACCTTTTTAAAGAAGATCTATAATGAAGAAGAGTAAGAACGTTTAGTTGGCAGTGATTATTATAATAATGTATAATTTATTATTATAAGATTTGGGATTTTAAATTATTATTATATTTTTTGGGGGGGTGGGTTATGATTCATACCGGGAACTTCCTCTGTACTGGATCAGGCGGCTCCTGCAAAAACACACACAACCATTCATGCATATAGATAACTATTCACAGGTTCCAATACTAACACTCGTTACTGTGCATGAATGAATTTATTGATCAGTGATTTTAACAGGCAATTCCAGAAACTTTCCTTTAATTTTATTTATTTTTTAACCAAATCAAACTGTATTACGTCTTATAGTGATCGGTTTTAACTTTTAACAAAAGTAATGATCTTTTACTAGCGTCTTTTACTCATCCTGGGGGTGCGGCTTAAATCATTTGCATGTTGTCATTACTATGTACACCATACACCATAACCCCTTATTGTTTAATTTTCATAGTTGTCTATAGGATTATTATCGATTTTGAATCTGGCATGTACTACTTCCAAGTCCGATGGATTCAAAATTGAAATAATCCTATAGTGTTATAATAGTGTAGAAATAAAGCTACGTGTAATGACAACATGCAAATGAATTAAGCCCCGCCCCCAGGATGAATAAAATACACTATCCATCCATCCATCCATCCATCAATCTTCTACTGTTTACTCCTTCATCAGGGTCGCGGGGAACCTGGAGCCTATCCCAGGGAGCATCGGGCACAAGGCTCAGTACACTCTGGACAGGGTTAAAATACACTAGTAAAAGATAATTATTTTTGTTAAAAGTTAAAGCCGATCACTATAAAAGGTTTATACAGTTTGATTTCTGTACTTTTTAAAATGAAAGTTGCTGGAACTGCTTGTTAAACAATACAACAATTGTCAATAAATTCATCCCTGTACAGTAAGGAGTGTTAGTATTGGACATTGAGGTTAGAGTTTTGAGAAAAAATCTTTTTTTATCTGCTTTTCACTCAAACCAAATTTCTAATTGTTCCTGAGACGGACATGAAATGTTTAGCTACCATGTAATTGGTTCATTAGGGCTTGGAGATTTGGGCTTCCTCATTATCAGTGAATAAACATGTGTATAATACAAACTGCTTGTGCTGGACCATCAGAATATTATACAATAAAGATAAACATCCAATAATATTTTTTTCTTTAAAAACCAAAATAAAAGCACATAGCCAAAAACTTTTGCAGATATTTTGAGGCTAATTTGTTTGGGGTTTTTTTGTTTATCCAAAATTCAATCCATAAATTTTAACTGGTATTGGACCTATATCGATCCTGGGTGTTGGATCGGTGCCATCTTGATTATAAATAATTTTAATAGTTTCATGAAATAAGTCTAGGGTATGCATCACTAGTACTTCCTGAACACTAAGCTTAGTTTATTTACATTACAGCCAGCCTTTAAAAGCTTTAAAAGCTCAAGGATTACATCATTTTGAAGGAACTCCACTGATTGGTGTTTTTCTCTCTTTCCTCAGCAGAAAAGTACAGATCAAATGACCCCCTGATCATTGTACTCCTGTCCGGAGCGCTATTATAGTGATAGCTATAGCTATTTTTAAAAAAAAAACACTATCACCTGTACATCACACAACCTTTCGCTTTCTAGAAGTAAACAAACGGATGAATTGTGTCACAGATCGTATATGAAAATGATCCAATCACGTTCTCTGTATTGGTTTCAGACTGTGAATACATATAAAACGACCGCTAATCACATGTGCTGCAAACATCCATGTTGTTAGAAGAAAAGAAAAGGAAAAAAATGACAAAAACAGTCCCATAACTTGTGTTAGCTGTGTTCGTTTCATTGCTGTCTGGAGTTGTGTAAAAAAATTAAATAAAATGCAATGACATACAATATAACACCCAGAGAAAATAATCGCGTCCAAATAGGGCTTATCTGTTGCTCAGTGATTATGCCACAGTCAGTCTGCCTGTCATTGAGGCCCAAAAAGGGGGCGTGGCTACAGAACAAAAAGAAGCCCCTGATGGTGAATTTTTATGGTACCTTAACAGGCTGTCGGCGCCTCCTGTCTGATTTGGGTGGTAATACAGGAGGCTGGTCTGGTGAGATGTCTGTCCTGAAGCTGGAAAACGTGGAAGGGTCTGCCACAACACACACACACACATATATATAGAGCTAATTTTTTTATTTTGGCCTTTACGCATTTATTGGAGTGCACGTGTGGTTGAGACTGCATTTCGGAATGCGTGCATGCTCATGGGTGTGTGTTTGTGTTGCTCACCCGAGTTGACGTTCCGGACAGAGCGTGGCCGTGGCACAGGTTGACTGTGTGTGTGTGTCCCGCTGCTGGTTCTCAGCAGTGGAGACGGAATGTAGAGACTCTGAACTTTGGCTCGTTCGTCCTCTGCAGTCATGCTCTCTTCGGAACTGCTGCGCATCTTCGGCTGAACACACACACACACACACACACACAACACACAGGTTTGGTTGGTGCATATACGGTTAAATACACTTTATGCTGTTTTAAATAAATAGAATTTACCTTTGGAGGAAGTGGAGGAGGAACATCATCAGCTGGTAGTGAGTTACTGCAGAGAGAAATAAAACAATGAGTTCAGTTCATGTGTGTGTGTGTGTGTCTGTGTGTGTGTGTGTGTGTGTGGTGGGGATGTGGTGTTGGTGGAGGGGTGTAGGGGACATACCTGCTGAACTGATTAAAAGGGCTGTAGGAGGAAGTAGGAAAACAGAACAAATTTTCATTAACCATTAAGCCATGAACACAAGTTTTAGTTCGTCTTAAATATGGACCTTATGGGAAATAGCTTCTTCTCCTGCATAAATGCATTGGTTATCGCTTAATTTTGATGACACCATTAAAAGATTCAGTGTTTAAATATGGGTGTGTGAGAGTTTTAGTGATATGTACTTAGATGAAAAAAATATATCAAATAAAGACAGATGTTTTGTGATGCGGGTGATTGGCATATGGAGATAAGGTGAAACTTTTGAAACTAACAGTTTATTCAAATTGATGCAGTTTAGTGTCAAATGTTTTTGTCAAAAGTCCAACATCCAAAAATGTGAAAACGAACACTTAATCAGTTTTATTAATACAATCCGTACATTTCCACATCATCGTAGTCGTCATCGGTGTCCGTGCTGTCCTCTCTGTCAAAAACAACACATAAACATACTCATATAAGTTCTTTGAATGACTACAAACCATCAATGCAATCATTTAATTCCTTACATACGATCATGGTGGGTTTTTTTCTGATCACAGCATAACGTTTCTCTTTTCTCAAGCTGTATTTTATTATCGTTGTTTCAGGGACAGAAACGTTTACCTGGTCGGACTTTTGAGTCGTGCATCTGGAGAACCTGACCACTGACGTCCAACTGTAGCCTGTAACTACACCGAGACACAAAAAACATAAACAATTTATACACAGTAATATCCATATATTGCATGATGCACAGCCTAATCTGAAGCATGACTCAAATCAACACACTAAACCCTGAGTATAAATCAACACTAAATCCTTAGTATAAATCAACACATTAAACCCTGAGTATAAATCAACACATTAAACCCTGAGTATAAATCAACACACTAAATCCTGAGTATAAATCAATACATTAAACCCTGAGTATAAATCAACACACTAAACCCTGAGTATAAATCAATACATTAAAACCTGAGTATAAATCAACACATTAAACCCTGAGTATAAATCAACACACTAAACCCTGAGTATAAATCAACACACTAAACTCTGAGTATAAATCAACACTAAATCCTGAGTACAAATCAACACACTAAACCCTGAGTATAAATCAACACATTAAACCCTGAATATAAATCAACACATTAAACCCTGAGTATAAATCAACACATTAAACCCTGAGTATAAATCAACACATTAAACCCTGAGTATAAATCAACACATTAAACCCTGAGTATAATTCAACACACTAAACCCTGAGTATAAATCAACACACTAAACCCTGAGTATAAATCAACACATTAAACCCTGAGTATAAATCAACACATTAAACCTTGAGTATAAATCAACACACTAAACCCTGAGTATAAATCAACACACTAAACCCTGAGTATAAATCAACACATTAAACCCTGAGTATAAATCAACACATTAAACCTTGAGTATAAATCAACACACTAAACCCTGAGTATAAATCAACACACTAAACCCTGAGTATAAACCAACACTAAATCCTGAGTATAAATCAACACATTACACTCTGAGTATAAATCAACACTAAATCCTGAGTATAAATCAACACATTAAACCCTGAGTATAAATCAACACTAAATCCTGAGTATAAATCAACACTAAACCCTGAGTATAAATCAACACATTAAACCCTGAGTATAAATCAACACTAAATCCTGAGTATAAATCAACACTAAACCCTGAGTATAAATCAACACATTAAACCTTGAGTATAAATCAACACTAAACCCTGAGTATAAATCAACACATTAAACCCTGAGTATAAATCAACACTAAACCCTGAGTATAAATCAACACATTAAACCCTGAGTATAAATCAACACACTAAACCCTGAGTATAAATCAACACATTAAACCCTGAGTATAAATCAACACTAAACCCTGAGTATAAATCAACAAATTAAACCCTGAGTTTAAATCAACACATTAAACCCTGAGTATAAATCAACACATTAAACCCTGAGTATAAATCAACACATTAAACCCTGAGTATAAATCAACATTAAACCCTGAGTATAAATCAACACACTAAACCCTGAGTATAAATCAACACTAAATCCTGAGTATAAATCAACACATTAAACCCTGAGTATAAATCAACACTAAATCCTGAGTATAAATCAACACTAAACCCTGAGTATAAATCAACACATTAAACCCTGAGTATAAATCAACACTAAACCCTGAGTATAAATCAACACATTAAACCCTGAGTATAAATCAACACACTAAACCCTGAGTATAAATCAACACATTAAACCCTGAGTATAAATCAACACTAAACCCTGAGTATAAATCAACACATTAAACCCTGAGTATAAATCAACACATTAAACCCTGAGTATAAATCAACATTAAACCCTGAGTATAAATCAACACACTAAACCCTGAGTATAAATCAACACTAAATCCTGAGTATAAATCAACACATTACACTCTGAGTATAAATCAACACTAAGTCCTGAGTATAAATCAACACTAAACCCTGAGTATAAATCAACACATTAAACCCTGAATATAAATCAACACATTAAACCTTGAGTATAAATCAACACACTAAATCCTGAGTATAAATCAACACATTACACTCTGAGTATAAATCAACACTAAATCCTGAGTATAAATCAACACATTAAACCCTGAGTATGAATCAACACTAAATCCTGAGTATAAATCAACACTAAACCCTGAGTATAAATCAACACACTAAACCCTGA
>CM022759.1:9518610-9626110 GCA_012411365.1 Ameiurus melas | reverse complement strand
TTAGTAATAGTAATAGTCGTACTACTAATATTATTATTAGTAATGTTAGTGGTAGTAGTATTACTTGTGTTTGCAGCATTATAATTAGTAGCAGTAGTTGTAGTAGTATTAACAGTATTGGTAGAAGTAGTGTTAGTAGCAGTAGTATTGGTTTTAGTAGTAGTAATAGTAGTAACAGTAGTAGTACTAGTAGTATTGGTAGTAATAGTATCCATAGTAGCAGTAGGAGTTACTTACCGTGAGCATCTTCTTGGCGCTCGGTCTCTTCT
Source organism: Ameiurus melas (assembly GCA_012411365.1). NCBI lineage: Eukaryota > Metazoa > Chordata > Actinopteri > Siluriformes > Ictaluridae > Ameiurus > Ameiurus melas. Next base: position 9,625,841 of record CM022759.1, on the reverse strand, counting down.
TTGGGTTTCTGATTAGCATTGCTTTTACAAAGTTATAAAACATAGGTGACCTGATACACACACACACACACACACACACACACACACACACACACATTAAACAGTGTTTAATCATCATCAGCACCAGTACAGGACAGTACAATACAAGTACACACACACACACACACATACCACTTAGCCTTGTCTTTGAGTTTGGGAGGTTGGTATCCGCTCTTAGACATGAGAAAGAGAACCCTGAAACACAAGATAACAATAAAAAATGTAATTATACTGTAGTAGATATCTAAAAATAAAAATAAATTTTGTGTGTGTGTGTGTGTGTCTTTCTGCGATCACCTGAGTGGATGAACATCGAACAGCGGTGGCTGAAGCTCTGCAAGTTCAATGGCTGTGATTCCAACTGACCAAATGTCACACAGCTCATTATAACCTCCTTTAATCTCCACTGCAGCTACCTCAGGTGCCATCCTGCGTGAGGAACCATAACACACACACACACACACATATAAACACAGACTTCACACAAGGTGTGTACACTATAAGGTTTATTTGTCATTTTAATTTCACAAACCCAGTTATATTATGTCCATTTGTTGCTGTATTTACAGTACACATGCTACTCCAGGAATTACGGTAATTTTCTGCCCCATGTTGAGTACTAACACTACTGTCCCAATGGCACCAACATGACACTGACATTTCCATAGCCTGGCTTACAGACAGTTATTTATAAGTACAGGAAATTTTTGGCATCAAAAAACTGAAAAGTTAATTGCTCCGCAACACGCAGGAGTAAAACAACATACGGCAACACTAACAGGACAAAAACTCAACTGAAACGTGCCCGTAATACTAGCAATACATGATTCCGAAAAGATGTCAACATCGTGTCTTTACTCGCTCTTACCAATATGGAGTCCCTATGAAAGACATTCGACGTGCAAACGTTGCTGTGATCTGCGCCGAGATTCCAAAATCCGCTAAAAATAAATAAATAAATCAAGAAAGATCATTAATGAAAGTGTCAAACAAAATCAGTCTTAACCGAAGCATTTTACATTTTAATTCCACACAGTAAATGTGTCATCACTGACCTAATTTGACTTCGCCATTGTCGTTCAGGAGAATATTGGCACCCTGAAAGAAAAGCAGCTTTAAAAAACAAATACTTTATGCCTGTGTTAGAATTTTTTCTTTAGTTTATAACACACCCTCGTCATCTTGCCACTCTATTGAGGGTCTTTCACTTCTTAAAGGGGCTCGACATTCAAGAATTCTTTCTAGTCTGGATCTACTAGAAAAAATCTAAAGTTGGATTTACACTTTGGTGTAATTTTTTGGTCATGAGCTGAGATGGTCTTAGAACGCATAATGTGATGCTCACCTGCAGCCACTTTAGTCTCACTGTGACCAAAATCTCAAACTGCTATGACGCTTGACTAAAAGCCACCAATAGGAGGACAGCATAGGACGATGTAAAACTCATGGGGCAGCTACGAATATGGTGGTGGTGATGACGAAATGTAAACGAATCACGTGCATGGACAGAAATAAAATATTCTTATTACCACAGATCTCAGGTCTAACATTAGAGGATCTTCATCCTATAAACTGTTATGGAGAATAACAGTTTATATGATAACTGTCAGTTTGGTTGTTTAAGCAACCAAAAATCTGCACAGAAAGAAATAGCAACTGACACAACTCTTTTACTTGACTACGTCAGTGAGCTAGGGAGCTTGTTAGCTAGCAAACATGTGTATCTAAAGCTAATAAAATGCAGTTTCTGGTTATGCTAATTCTATTAGCGAGTTAGTATAATTCTAAGTTTGTTTTTGTTGTATTTATTGATTGTAAATCCCCAAGGAATACTGCATGCTTCAGCTAGATTGTTCTAAGCATGTCCCTGACAAGAACGATGAGAAAACTTTGACAAAGGCTTATTGAAAACGGTTCTGAACCAGGACAGTACTGAGGACAGCTTGGCACACCCAAGCTGGTAAACATTTGATCTTTATAACTTATCGTGCCACTTAGATTATTTAACATTTTGTAACCAGTATTAGTTACATTTGTGTTTAGCACCAAGCTTCCAAAGATTGAGAATGAGTACATAATATGTAAAATTCAGTGCAGTATTCTGAAAAAGATTTCAGCATTGATGTACCTTGATGTCTCTGTGTATCTTCTTCTGGCCATGCAGGTAATCTAACCCCTGTTAAAAAAAAAAATAAAAAAAAAAGAATGAGGTCAGGATTGCTGATTTCGGATCAGTTATAGTTGTAATATCCATCTTATAGTGACCTGTAGATGAAAAAAAAAATTAAGAAAACACAAAAACAAAACAAAAAAATAAACCAAAAATGCATTAACATTAAGTCAAAACAGAAAAGGGACGTGTCCTCATCAAACATCACATGCTCATTGACAACTGGACACTGTACTTTTTCAATTTGTTATCTAGTTAATCTAGCAAAAACAATTTGATGCGAATGCACGTACGTTACTAGAGTGAAGAATCATTCGCTCTTCGAATTACACATACTCATATTTATGACATACGAAGTTGACAGCGAATGAGTGTCGATATTTTTAGATAGATATATAGATAGATAGATACTTTATTGATCCCCAAGGGGAAATTCAGGGAAATTCATTTTTGACCTCACCTGTAGCATCTCCCGACACACATATGCAATCTGTGGCTCTGAAAGAGGGCCAGTCACTGTGAAAGAGAGAAAAAGAGATAAATACAAGGGGCAAGTGATGGCAGAAAGAAAGCATGAGATGATTGGCATAGCGGATCATTGGGCTACATGCCCCGCTTAAGAATTTTGACCAAAACTAATTTAAAACCTTATTTTATCTGTGGAGATGTGAGGTTCTTGGGATACCATTGTACATATATGCCCTTAATGTTACTTCTATAATAAATATTTTAACCGACCTAGCACGGTCCCTCCAAAATTTCACATAGGTCTTCAGTTTGGTTGAGTGTGAAGCTAATATAATATTAATATTAATTTCATTATTTTCATCAAACCATTCAGTGAGCCCTTGTGCCCTGTGGAATGGATTCGGGGTCATCCTGATAGAGACCACGCCCATCAGGATGGAAATCTCAGAAGATCCTTGGATTTTGGAACTGAAAAGGTCTCGCCTTGTTAGCAGGAGATTGCCAGGTCAAATCCTGAGGATGCCACATTCTTCAGAGATTGGCAGTCCCAGTGAGTAAAACTGGCAAAAACAGTGCATCTAAAATGATGTTTTTTTAGCTTTTCACCCACTTATTTTGCTTCAAACTATGTCCAGAGTAATCTTTATTAATAACAGTATCTGTCATGTGTAGCTGGAGGAGGTTAGTAGGTTGTAGAAACCACTTAGATACAGCTAAGTGGTTTATATAGCACTTTTCTAGACATTTATATAGCACTTTTCTAGACATTCAAAGTGCTTTACATATTATCGGGATAGGGTGTCTCCTCAACCATCACTGGTGGATGTGTAGCATCCACCTGTATGATGCAATGGCAGAATGTCCACCACACACCTGCTATTAGTGGAGTGGAGAGTGATGTAACTAACTCAGAGATGAGGATTATTAGGGGCCATGAAAGGGAAGGACCAATGGGGAATCTCACCAGGACTTAGGGTTACATCCCTACTCTTTTACGATAAGTGTCCTGGGATTTTTAATGTCCCATCACTATACTGGGGCATTAGGACCTACACAGACCACATGATGAGTGCCCCCTTCTGGCCTCACGAATACCACTTCCAGCAGCAACCTTAGTTTTCCACAGGAGGTCTCCCATCCAGGTTCTGGCAAGGCTCAACCCTGTTTAACCAGGTGAGAATTTTAGGGAGATATGGCTCTGGTGTATCAGATGACAAATATGAGCAAATTAAATGCTTAAAGACTTATCCACTGTTTTTAGAATTTCAATGATAAAGTCCATAAATTCGGGGTAGGTTATCCAATGGTTATCTACAGTAAGAAATCTGACTTGGGTTGACAATGAAACCAAATGAAGGGCAATGAAACAACCCTTAACATGAAGGCTGGGGTGAAACTAAAAGATTCAGAGAAAAGGCAAGTTGATGATAAAATAAAAACGTCACAATAGATTTCACCTACCATGGTAGATATCCTGTAAGGAGCCCCCTCCACAGTACTCCATACAGATCCAGAGTTTATTTGACCTACAACACACACAAATACAAATTTATCTGACTAATTTCTATACACTTAATGCATCTATACATGGCAGGGGTTCATATTAAATGTCTTTCAACACCGAACACTCAATTTCAATGATATCTTTGATTTGTTCATTTTAATGGCTTGGCTTAGATCTTTCTACATTTAATAGATCTTTCTCAATTACCAACACGAATATGTTCTTTTATCAGATAATATAAAATAATGCCTGAAATTCAGTGGAGATTCATCTATCAACACAGAGCACTTTTAAATCCATAGACAGGTAACAAGCTTACAAACAGTACTGTGCCAACTAAAGCTTTATATGATGTCAGGTACCTCCGATGCTACACTTTTAGGAGGTAGAAAACATAAATCCTGAGACTGCTTGAGTGCAACTGTTGGGTCCTGGTGCAAGATCCTTAATTATTAATATTAATATCAAAGACCTTAACCATCAACTGACTTGACTGTAGGTTTGGAACAGGTTTTGCCACACAGAAGTCAAGTGTCTGAGAAATACATAATATAAATCATGCTCCAGAAGAGCACAAATTACCAATTACCTTTGAAATTATAAAATTTCCTGCTCAAACATATCAGGTTACCTTCAAAAAGCTCTTTATGAACTGTGTTGGTTATGCTAGAATATCGAAACAATAAAACCATGAATATCCTGGATTGGGTAAAGCTAGAAATTGTTCTTTGACCCAAACGTAGCCACAAAAGTCTTTGTCATTATTCCTTTTATTTTATTAACTAGAAGAGTTAACATGAGAGTTCCCATTCCTGCAGTTCTAGAAGGAATTCTTTCCCATCCTACCCACTTCCTCAGACTCTATTGACAAATCCCACCCAATCCTGCAAACACTCTTGACAAATCCTACCCACTCTGATAAACACTCTTGGCCAGTCGCACCAACTCACTCAAACATTTGACCAATTCCACCCACTCCAGCAAACACTCTTGACCAATCCCACCCATTCCTACACTTTTTTTTGCTTGTATCTGCTTACAATCTTTTCTGACCAACTTATTTGTTTCTATTTCTCAAAATAACAAACAAATTAGTGTAGTGTGGTTGTGGCATGGCATGTACCATTGCCACGTTCCAGTTCCAGTTCGGTCACCCAGCTCGATCCTGACCTTGAGTTATGGTCTGTGTGGAGCTCCAAACGTTCTGTTTGTGTTTATGTGGATTTCCTCTGGGTTCTCTGAACAAGCTGGTAGGCAGACTGGCTATGCTGAATTGTCTCTACATGTGAATGAGTGTGTGAATGTGTGTGCATGGTCCCCTTTGATGGACTGGCTTCTCATTCAGGGTGCATTCCTGCCTCAGACCCTGTGTTCCAGGGAAAGGTTCTCAACTCTGACCAAGTAAAGTTTTTACTGAAGATTAAAGTGTAAGCATCCTATAGGCTCTCATTTTATATGCCTTCTCCTGGCAGTAATTTTATATGCCTTCTCCTGCAAATTTTTTGTTGGGTCCTGTGATATTCCAGTCTTGAAGAACACCTCCACTTTAAATGAACAATAATATAAGGAACTGTTTCTGGTTATACAAAGTTTCCCTCCAGTCTCTGACCTGATGTAGCTGCCGTAGTAGGCCACAATGTTGCTGTGCTTACAGCTCTTCACCATCACAATTTCCTGCTGGATCACTGAGAAATCATCCTCTGAGAGAAGAGAAGGAAACAAAATCCAATCAACAAGAGGACAAGGGTCTACACTGTATCTCTTGAACAAGGGCTGTCCATACCAAACTTTTTGGAATTCCATGCAATAGATTTATTTTTTTTATGCTTCCTGTTAGCACTCACCAGATTCCGCTTGTTATCTCATACTGTTCTTACCTTATATATTATTATTTTGAATAAATTTACATTATTGCGTGTAGGGGATTTTAAACGTTACAATCCACTATTGCATCTCATATTCAAATCACGAGTGGCTGAATAAACTTTTACAGTGTTCATTTGAGTCACTGTAAATGTAATTTCCATACTAGTTTTCACAAAAATTCCCTTACCGGGTTCCATCTTGATTATCTTTATGGCAGCCATTTCTCCTGTCTGTTTATTCCGGGCCTGAGGACACACACAAATACAGATACATAGTCATAATTAGCACATGTTTTTAGATGTATGGGGTTACTCATCCTTCACGGGTTAGATCACCAATTACGGTTCTTTGCCAGTAACTGGAAGATTTTGTAATATTCACCTCATCAGAAGGAAAAAAAAAAAAAAATGACAGACTAGGTTCATGTTGTGACACAATGTTGACTTTTCCATGCAAGTTGCAGTAGCAGCCAATGCTAAGTATAATTTGTGGTCATATGTAGTCTTCTTTAGCTATTTACCAACACATCTGAGGTAAATTATGATATTTCTGGTGACTTTATCTTGTTTCCACTGTCACTGTGTCTTTACATTGTCTTTACAACTGACGTAGGTGCATACCAGCTTGCTAAATGTGTAATTTTGGTCATATGGAGTCTTTTGTTAGCAATTTACCAGAACATCTGAGGTACATATTGATATTTCTGGTGGTCATATCTCATTTCAACTGTCACTGTGTCTTTAGAAAGTTAGTACAAAGGATTTTCTATATTATAGCTTGTTATAGTCATTAGCCAGACTATACTCAGTGGATATACTTCCCAGGTTGCCTAGCAACAATGTCTGTAACCACTTTCCTATGCTGAAAGAACAAATTTGGTTCAGTATCATACACTGAATCTTGTTTCATTGCCTGTTTTCTTTGTTTATAGTCTGTTAGCAAGTTTAGTTCCACTATTTCTCTGGTAATTCCTGGTTTTGATCTGCACACCCTTTTAATATAGAGCATGGACTTGGACAAGCTGAATAAAAAGAATATGAGTTTATATACTTTTACTTCAGTGTCAAGTTTTGTGAAATAAAATAAAGCCATTGTTTAGTGTGCATGCTATCTTATGATGATGTTTTGTTTGTCATATAAAACAAAAACCACCCAAACTGTACGATTCATTAGTCACTACACTAAAGTGCAAAGTATGTTTCCTTTCGTTTACATTATAGAAAAATTATAGATTTCAAAACATATTCAGTTCAATTAAAAAGTTCTCATGGAACGACGACTCAATTTCTGTAATCATAATTTGTTTGAAAAACAATCATATTTGAAAGAGATGACGTTTTCACCCTCAGCGTAACCGAACAGTGGCTTGGTCGGACCACATGCACACCCACTGTTGTTCAAGTTAAAAATAGGTGTTTGACTTTAAGAGTGGAAAATGAATAGTTGGGCCGCGGGACGAGGACGGAGAGAACTGGGGGTTAACCATGACTTAAAAATAGATACAGAGATGAGAATGGCCTACAAACAAACAAACACATGCATAAACAGTGACTTTTTGACAAACAAGAGGGAAATGTCAGACAATTATGATGACAGTATGACATGTCGTGCGTCAGTGTCCGCGGTAACACGTCACTTATGTAGCAGCTCTGAAAAACAACTAAATATTCCAAAAGTGTTTTTTTCAATTCCAAGTGATGTAGTAACATTTAGTCATATATCACTCTAATGTAATTTAGGGCTTTACAGTTAGGGGACATTTAGTTGTGTTTTGTAGACGCATCGTTCTTGTCAGTAATATTAATAATAATATGAGAAAGAGTAATGTTTTCAGTGTTTTTCGAGATGGCTCCCCCATAAATGGAAGCAGCTTGAGGCAGATATTAAGAGTTTAGCTAAAATAAGCTGGGGTAAGTTAGGTTAGCCTTGTAGCTCCATAGCAGAATTAAGTAGATAAAGGTGATTAAGAAGATCAGACGCAAAACACATCTTCGATTAGTTGTACATGGATGTTCTGGGTTTTTTTTTTTTTCATAAACAGGACTGAGTAAGCCACAAGAGGACATGTTTTGCAGGTCAGGCTACACTTGTTAAAGGTCAGGACATAGATGTTTATTTTGCTTAATAGATAGAAGAGAAAATGGGTTACGCTTTGGTATCACGCTTGGTATTCCGTGCTCTTATTTCCAATACCACCTTTTCTCTCTGTCATTTTACTTACACTAACCCTGACCTTAGCCCTAGCTCTGTTGAATTGGCCAGATGATTGGCCAGATGGATATTAACGCACTCGTTCTAATTTGATCGTAACTGCAAACTTACAGTATGGTAAACGCTGAACAAATAATGAAAAATGCTGTAACAGTCAGAGGTAACTGTAGCTGCAACTGTAGGTGAAGCTTTGTGGTTTCTCTGTAACATGACAGGCGGGGGGCGGTGTCTGATTAGCCTCAAGTGAGAGAAAACAGGAAGCTGGTGATAGAAGGAATATTTATAGCTGCTATAACATAATCGATACTGCATTGTTTTGCGGACGGTGCACAAAACTGAACGTAACTAGAAATGGGTAAAAGTTTGAAGTCTCATTCATTAATTATTTAAAATCACCAGGAAAGTGCTGTTGATGGTATAATGTGCAGTTTTATAGTATAATGCAGCTAGAAATTATTTGCGTGTACATGAGAATCCTTAAGTAACTAGAAAATAGTACTAAGAATATGCACAATAAAAATGAAAAAGCAAATTTTATTGATCTAATTAATAGATTGAAATATTTCAATTCTGTATTTTTATTTTTAACGTATAGAGATACTGAAGTAGCTATGAGACTTATTTTTGCCTTGTTAAATCATTTACTGACATAAATGCATTTCAAATACATACATCACAAATCATGCACTTGACTTACGTGGAAATTCTGACTAGCCGGCATAGATTTATACAGCGTAAATGAACATTTGATTACATTTTAATGCAAATTCATTAAGTACAATGTATTAAGTTTAATAGACTTATTATGCTTTTTTTTAATTAAAAATTTTTAATAAAAAAAAAAAGAAAAATATTTAAAAAAAAAAAATTATAATTTATTTTATTTTTTTATTTTTTATATTATATTTTTTCTTTTTAAATATTTTTTTTAACCAATTTTTTTTTTTTTTTTTTTTTTTTATTTTTTTTTTATTTGGCGAATTTATAACCAAACGTGGAATTTGCATAAAAAAAAAAAAAAAAAAAAAATGTATAATGAAGCTACTAATGTAGGTAGCTTGGTAGTTTTTTAGTATTTATTTATGTCAGAGGTTCGAAGCTAAGCTGTAATAAAAGATTGTATGCATGAATATGCAATATGTACGGTAATAGAATTAGAACTGATTTAAGCTTGTTAGTACATCTCTAAAATGACATGTAATTAGTGCATAATCATGCTTCATTGCATTCGTTTGCAGTAATGATTTATTAGCACATAATGAAGCATTAATGAACTTAGAATGGGTTAGTTCATATGCAGACCAGTTTTCCAACGGACTCTAGTCTATATTACTGACTAATTAGTGCACGCGTTTTTATTCTAATTAGCATGCATTTCTATGGGACGAGCAACTGAACTTAAAACGACCTTTAAAGCATGAAGGTGAAGCTATTGGTTTATTTATCAAAGGATTAGTTTAGGCTTGACCTTAACTTCTTTAAGGATAATAGACACGTGGGTAGAGAGAGACAGACAGAAGCAGAGAGAGAGAGAGAGAGATAGCCTGAGAGACAGATAGGGGGGAGGTATAGATAGGCTTGTTGTAGATTATAATCTCACTTCTGTATTTCTGTTTTCCCTCTACAAAGAGCACCTGTTGATACACACACACACACACACACATACACTCACACACACACAAGTTAGCCATGATTATGGATTGATTGAATGTTATAATAAATGTATATCTAATATACAATAAGACACAAGTCAATTTAATATACACTGTATTTATGTCATTAGTAAACAATTAAGGTTTAATTAAGCTATTCTGCATTAACTAGTTTAAGTAATTAGTAAAACTAGTATTAATTTTAATATTATTTAGCATGCATTTATATCTTATATGTTTTTGGTAACTATGTAAAAGCCTTTGTATTGAGATTTATTCTGTAAATTAATTCACACGGCTAACTTTTAATAAAATTAGCATGCATTTCACGTGCAACTTTTAAGAAACTCATTTGCATTATTACCTTGAACTTAGCATGCAATCATTTATGCTAGTATATTAGTAAAGTAATAGCTAATGAATACTCGTAAAGATCATTTAATGAACATTTAATATTTATGTTGGTTAAAAGGTATCTAATGTACATTGACATTGTAGCTCCAGTGCAGCATGAGAATCAAACGTCCACTTCATTTGGGTAAGTTGTGTAAAATCAGAATAAATAAAAAAAAGTATTTATTTATTTTTAGTTAAAAAATTTTTTTTTCTTTTATCTGATTGTGTTCAAATTATTTGTATGATTAACTTTTTTTTAAGAGGCCAATACATAACACAATATGTCCAAATTTAGTTCACAATAAGTTTCTTTATTGTGAACTAAATTTGGACATATTGTGTTATGTATTGGCCTCTTTAAAAAAAAATGTTAATCGTACAAATAATTTGAACACAATTAAATCAGTCTAGAATCTGTTGTTTACTCAGAACTGAACTCTGTGGGCGACGGATAGATTATGGTTTGCCGTGTAGGTGGAGGGAGACGCGTACATCACACTGCAGCCCACTATAGGTGTTTCCTTCTGCATACACACATACACACACACAATTCTTTGTTACCTCTCAATCACCTTTAACCTTCTTCATACTGACATTCACATGTCTGTACTTTTAATAAAAGTGAACTGAAATCACACGTTTAGCAAACTGCACGTCTAAATCTTCACCTGCAATGAGATTCTTTGAGATGTTTAATGTACAGAACAGAAAGAACAGAACATAAGACTGTATTCTAAGAAAAAAAACCAAAGAAATCAACAAAACAAATGCGAAATATATCATGGTCCGAATCACTTTTAATGTTCAGTTCTGTCTGCAAGCTCTAGGCCACGCCTCCTAACTGAGTCTGATGCTGGTGTGCTGAGGAAGTAAGTCAGTAGTTTCAAGATGGGGTTACAAGTTTTCTGAGTTTGTTTAGTTCTTTTAACTACATCAATATGTCAGTTTCACATGCTAAACACCTCTACAAAACAATTTAATATAGATTTGGTGCAACCAAGTAACAGCTGGATAAACACAAACTAGTGGCTACTAACATCTTCAAATGTGTTCATTGTCTTCACTAGCAGATTCTATATGAAGTTCACACTTTTGTGGTATTCTCAACTGTTTTTCAATATGGCAGAACCCATGAAAGTTTCCTTAGCAGTTGATGCTCATTTTTTCATAATGATATCATAATTTTAGACACACATTGACTTTTCTTAGGAATTCTGAGGGAAATTTTGATATTCCCAAATGTTTGGTCTCATTTTCATTGTTCTTAATGAACATGGCAACATGCCAGCTAGCTACAAATTTATTTTGTACATAGTCTTTAACCCATATATCCCAGAGAAATATTCGAGAGTTGAGAGTTAATATTTGTGACAATTTCATTAATATTTTCAGTCATTTCTACTGTCACTTTTCCATTATATTGTTCTCAAATGAGTAAATAGCGACATGGCAGCCTTGACATTTTAGCCATTTAGAGTCTTAGTCATTTACCAACACATCTTAGCCAGATGTCGATATTTCAGAAAGTGTCTCATTTCCTCTGTCACTGTGTCTTTGCATTGTCACTGTAAACAAATTGCCTACATAGCAGCTAGCAAAAATGTTAATTTTTGTTGTCAAATGATGTCTTTTGTTAGCAATTTATTAACACATCTGAGGAAAATGTTGATATTCCAGAGAGTGTTGTGTCATGTCCATTGTCATGTTGCTATTACATTGTTCTCAAATGACTAAATGGTGACATGTCAGCTTGCTAAAACTGTAATTTTAGTCATATGAGGTCTTTCTTGGCAATTTAACAACACATCTCGGATAAATGTTGGTATTCCTGACAATTATGTATCATTTATACTGTCAATATGTTTTTTTCTGTGTTGTTCTTATGAGACTTATAAGCCAGTTATGTTCCAGCTAGTTCGAATTCTAAGGGTATGTTGGTGTTGATGTTGCTCAGAATTTTTTTCTTAGCAATTTACAGCACATCTGAGGGGAATTAAATAATGTTCTTAATATTCTTTCCAATTTATCAACACATCCAAGGGAAATGTTGATATTTTTGATGATTTTGTGTCAATTCCAATTGTCAGTGTTCTTTTACATTGTCGTCATAAATGATTGGCTACATGCAAGGTAGCTTAAATTGTAATTTCAATCATACATGACTTTCTTACTGATTAAGCAACACAGATGAGAGAAATGTTGACATTTTAGACATTTTCATAGAATTTCCACTGTCACTTTACTATTACATTGTTCTCAGATGACCTGAAGTCTACTGAACATGTCACCTTGTTAAAATTTTTATTTTAGTCATATGGGGTCTTTTCATAGCAATTTACCAACATATCTGAGAGAAATGTTGATATTCCTGTCAGTTTTTTCTCATTCCTGTTGTCACTGTCACATTACATTGTGAATAAATTAGACTTTCTGGCTACATGATAGTTAGCTTCATCATTTACTCTTTTGTAGTAACAGTAAGGAGTCATTGGGAGTCAAATTGCCAAATCGCCTAGCAACATTCAAGTCTCATGACTTTAACCACTTGAACAGCAAACGTCGTGTGTCTTAGACATCCTATTAGCTTTTACCTTAAGTATGAATTTAAGCATCATCGGGTGCACCAAGGCCTATTTTAGCATTTACCGTACGTGTAATTCTAGGGCAGCTTTAAAGGAGATCATCCTGTGATGATATCAGCTCTTTTCCTATCCATTTGAGATGTAAGATACCCGGCACGTGTGTACAACCTTGGCTCAGATCAAAAACATCTCCGTTTTCACACTATTACTTACTAGACTTGGTAATCATCCATGCACAGAAAATTCGCCCCCCGCTTCCTTACGCAAACACATAAAATCATGTGCTTCTACTTCATCTGGCAGAATGCAAATTCTAACATTTGTAAGGTTAATGATCAAATCAGGTTCTGTAGTAGGTTAAACAGTTTATCATTCTTCTCGGTCTCTCTCTCTGGGGAGGAAAAGGTCCCACATCCCCTCATTTGCATTTTGCACACTGCTTTAACACAACAAAGCTCCTAAAGAGGTTGAAAGAAAGAAGTGAGACTACAGAACATGTCACCTACTTGTATAATAAGCTTTTTGTCGTTCATTTTTTTCGGAGGTGATACTAGACTCACCATTGTTGTATCTATACATAAAAGGAGGTCATTCACTAATGTAGTCAGTATTAATAGCAGGCTAAAACTTTGAATGTCCAAAACAGGGTATCACAATCCCAAATAAAAGCTTGTAAATTATATATGAATTTGAATGATAAAGGTTGGGGTAAGTAGAACTGACCTGAAACATTTATTTGGCGTCCATTTCAGATAATTTGAGTCAAACAGATCAAAGAGCTTGCTTAAAAGACTAACATTTTCACCAGAGGTGTTTTCCCTGGTTCTCACATAAACCCAAACATGGTTCTCACATAAACTCAAACATTTGACCATCCCAAACCACACACCCTATTCACTATTTACATATTTATATAAACACTAATACAAACATCTCACTATCGTTAGTTCACTGTGAACGTGTCCCAAACCACACAATGTACTTGTAGTGGATGAGTAACATTGGCATGTATTAAATCCAGTTCGATTCAAGGGCTACAACATCCACAAAAGACTGATATCTTTTGTACACTTTTCTGGCTACAAGATTCAGCATCGTGAATCTGATTAGCTCTCCTCACTTCCGCATTTCTCTTCCTCTGTTTTGCAGTGGGCAAGCTACTGAACACAGCAAGTTTTTTTGGAACAGGATGTAGTCATTACACTGAAAGAAAGTTCATAGATTGTCCATTATTTTTACATTCAAAATTTTTTTTAAACATATTTGGATAGAGATCTATCCCAATACAGGATAGATACAGGATCTGTAACAATTTCCCAAACTAAACAACCTTTTCATTATATAGGCCAAATAAACGCCATTGCAAGCATCTCCTGATCCTCAGTTCAATGTGTTCATGTCCCAACCACATTAAAACATTTGATGATTCCCACATAAAATATATAAAGGTTAGGGCTACTGACCCACACATCTTCTTTGTTCTCTGCTCTTCTTTTTCTCTGATGTTTATCCCCCAGACCTCAACATTTCCTCCTACATTCATCAACACTTTCAGCTTAATCATTTCCTCAGTAAACTGCTAGATCATTATTTAAGTAAATATAAAATATTCAAGCTTGCAGAGTGGGCTGTTCTTCATAGCTGTGTGCTAGGCTGGGAAGAAGAATAGAGAAAAAAAAGCATCTGAATAATCTGCAAAACTTTTTTTTTTTTAAACCTTCTCAGGAAGACACAGTCTGTAGTGAGATGAAACAAGGACACTTCAGAAGCCATAATAAAAAGGTGAATAAAGGATCAACTTAGTTGACTTAGTTGTCACAAATCAGACTTTAGGCAGACTTCAGGTGTTTCTGGAAAAGCTCGTCATGTCACAATGTTCAATATTTTATTTTCCAGCTGGAGAAAACATGATACATGGAAGTAAGGAGAGCTAGAGAAGATCCTGAAGCTTGTTGCCAGAAAAGTGTAGAAAAGACACCAAACTCTGATCTGAGGCTGTGATTAATCTGGGTTTATTTCTTGCCATTGGCACTCATTTAGTATGCAGTTCAATGAAAACAGTCCAGGAGCACCTTTAACTAATGTAAAAGAGTCAATTCAGTGCAAACTTATGAATTCAGGCTTGTTATGATGAAGTAGTGATGAATACCGTAAGAGAGGGCTACCTATGTGGAATCAGGTAAACCTGTTTTACATGTAAAGGTATCCTTTATTTACTTTCCAAATTCAATTTACTGCGAATTTTGAATATATAATCATGTCCAAACCTGTATTTGTGTTAGACATAATTTAGCTTGGACTTTTACAAGCCTGTAAAATGGCACCGTCACATGGATGTGTCCCAAACCACACACCGTGTTCAATATATTGGTCACAGAAACACTGTGGATGTGTCGCAAACCACTCAAACTATCCTAGTGCAAATATCGTCCACACATCCACAAACATCTCACTGTGGATGTGTCCCAAACCACACATCCTATTCGGTATATTGGCCACATAAACACCATCACAAACGTCCCACTGTGGTTAGTCCATTTTGGACATGTCCCAAACCACACATCATATTTACTATACTATTTGCATTTTTTTTTGGTGAGAGTCTGGTGGATTGTGGAATTTCAGATTATCAAGGGTACAGCCTGCATTTTACTGTGAATTGGTAGTGGTATGTTTGGTTTCTTTTTGTCAACATGTCCTTTGCATATTGCTATTTATGAAATTGCACCCAACCAACCCACAACTGGTTTAGCAAAAGAGGAACTTGAGGTTCTAACAGTAATTGTTTTCCATCTTACATTTGGTCTCACTGCTGTATGCATGGTTTTTCTACCCTTCACCGCTTGACTCTTCACCAGTTATCCAGGCCGCTTAGGTTTTCCTACGAATGTGGAAGTGTATGAATCATTTGGGCTTTCTGTTTGCTGTTTCTCAGAATTCACTGTTTACCTGCACAGGTGTGCATTGCACAATGACGGTTTCCTGTCAGCCTCACACACACACACACACACACACACACACACACACACACACAGAAAGAGAGAGAAAACCCACAACTCTAAACCACTTTTTTAACTTCAGTCCTAAACTCTAATTCTAAAGCCTTCGGTCTAGTCTTAATCTCAAATCCCAAACTCTCACCCCAATTCTAAACTTTAATTGAAGCCTCTCAGAAACTCTAATCCTAAATCACAACAGTAATTCAAAAGACTAACTCTAACCCTAAACTCTAATCCTAAATCACAACAGTAATTTGAAAGACTAATGCTAATCCTAAACTTTAATCCTAAACTCTGACTCCTAAGGGATCCTAAATCCTAATGTTAAAGCCTAATACCAAGGCCTAACTCTTATCCTAAAGTTTAATCCTGAAGTCTAACTCTAATCCTAAACTTTAATCCTAAAGCCTAACTCTATTCCTAAAATCTATCCTAAATCCTAAAGCCTAATTGTAATCTGAAATCATGACTCTATCTGCTAACTTTAACCCCTTGTTCTAACACTTTACTATAATCTTAAACCCTAACTGAAACCCTTAAATCCTAACCCCTAATTCTACTCCTAAAGTCTACTTTTAAAATAAGAAATCAAATCCTAAATTCGCATTTTTCACACCTTAATGTAACCCTAAACCTAAACCTACTTAAACCATAACTTTAACTACTAACTCTAAAATACTCTAAAAGTTTCCTTTCAAACCTTTATTCTAATCTTAAATCCCTAACTCTAACACTAAAACCTAACTCAAAACATAACACTAATTCTAAACCCTAACTCTAATGTCTAATTCTAATGCACACGCATGAACAAATATCACACACACTCGTTGGTGTGTCGTGACCAGCTTCTACAACTTCAACATACCCTTCATCTTCAACATACCCTGTGTAACTCACACATCAAATCACACATTTCACACACACAAGCACACACACACACACACACACAGTTTTCAGGTGTGACCAACATGAGCACCCCAATCACACACAGAGACCTTAGAGGGGAGTCAGAGGGGCTAAAAAGTACCTAGAGTTCAGTTCTAGACTAAACTTTCCATCTATAGGAATTCTGGAGGTTGACTCCCCCCGTATACTGGTATAATGGAACAGTCCGGCATGTAGGAAGATTCCCCATACACCATGCGTGAGGGAAAAATGTGTAGTAGAATTCATTTGAACGGTTTGAACAAGCAACGCTGGTCAAGAACAAGATGGTGGTTGCTTTAGAGTGTCTGTGGCATTTAGTACCTAAAACATCATGGGTCCAAAATCTAATTTCAGTTGAGTTATTTAGAGCAAGATGTAGTCACAGGACGGAAAAGTAGTTCACAGCATCACAAATTTAAGATCAAAATGGCAAGGAAACAGTATACTCTCAAGAGTTTGCATAATGTTCTGGGAAAATTCAATTCAATTCAATTCGTATTTATAGAAATAAATCAAAGTCTGTGATTGGATAGCTGCAACGTCAGCATCCAAGTAGGCGCTTCTTGGCTGTATTTCAGTCCCAGACTCTCTAGTGAATGTTAGAAGTCTGTTGAGAGAAATTCTTGTCTAGTTAGTTCTAGGTGCACATGCACAATTTCGCATAGCAATAAACGGTGTAATGGTTAGTAACGTTTGTAGATTTGTTTTCGGTCGTGGTTGTGTCCTGAGGCGTAACTCTGCACCCATGGTTGGTGCAACAGAGTAAAATGCTGACCTATGTAAGACTTGAGTCCTCAGTTTACTGTAAAAAAAAAAACAAAAAAAAAACAGGGGCTCTTTTTTTCTCAAATGACAAGAACAGACAAATGAGCATTAACAGAGCCACTTGGAGACGTGCAGTTATAGGAAAATAATCAACACGGGCATGGTGCGATGTGATGCGGCTCGAAGTGAAGCTCCTGTATCTGCACTGAAGTTGATTATTTTCCTATAACACCACATCCTGAAGTGTTTTATTCCTCTAATACCTGAGCCAACATTTACAATGTTTCATTTATTGAATAATAATACTCATCATACTTTTTTTTTTATCCATTTATAGGTACATTTAACCTTGTGGAACATTAAACATCTGCAAAGCAAGTTAGATCCTAATATCAGTTATGTTACAGATTCCTTTACGATATATACGAACATCGTTCCCTCACCAGCCACTGACCTATTCGGACCTATTTAAGACCTATTTAGTGAGTGTGTGTGTGTGTGTGTGTGTGTGTGTGTGTGTGTGTGTGTGTGTGTGTGTGACCATAACAATCAAAAACAGCATGACTATTCACAATGAAATGTGAATTAATGGAGTCCAATTAATGGGTTCACTGTAAAAAATGAAAAAACTGAAAAACAATTTTTTTTAAAAACAGGACCTCTTTTCTCTCACGTGATGAGAAAAGAAAAATGCTGTGATGAATGAAAATTTAATCACACTGACACACACACGGACTCATACACATGTTCGGACTGATGCACAGCTATTCGGAGCACTATAATATGGTGAGGCGAGGTTTAACTACACACAAAACATCCATTGAAACTGAACAACTCACTGCTGTGGAGTGGGAGAAGGATGGAAGAGCAGTCAGAAAGGTTCTGGAGAATGGGCATTTCCAAAATTTGTTGTGGGTAATGGCACTAACATACTAATACATACTAATATATACTAATATATACTAATACATACTAATATATACTAATATACTGCATCCCATTGACTTCTTAAGTTGTACGCAACACCAGAAGACCAGCATTGGTGTCCCTGAAAGTCTGAGCTGGGGATTTTTGTCCTGCCCGACCTACTAAGACTGCTGACTCGTTTATGTTCCTTGACTAATAAATTAAATATTATAGAGTATTCATTTGATTTGGTCTTTGGAAAAGTGTGTTTGATTGTTTCAAATCAGGTACAACAGAGCTACCACTTCAAAAACAACAATACCAACAAATTTGTCATTTTTACAGTTCACACAAACACACACATACACACTCAGAGACCTTTATTGCGAAACACGCTATCACTTACATGTCACACTAACAAGATACCCTGTTCTAAAAAAAAACAAAAAAAACAACACCAAGATGGTGTGATGGTGTGATGCGGCCTGATCTCAAGCGGCGTTACCGCATCCTTCCATTAACACCATGTCCTAAAATGTTTTATTCCTCTTCCACCACCGCACAGTTATACCGTTTTTTTATGTATTTCATGTTTGTGGGTCGTCCGCAAACCGTTGTAATGTCCTTACGTTACAAATACGCCATTCCCTCAGATTTTTCCTCTCTCTTGTCCTGAAAGACTTACTGACTGTTACAAAGCTCTTGCACTGGAGACTCCTTCCATAATTGTTAAATCAACATCGACCTTACAGAAAACTTCGCCATGTCGACGATTTGTCTTTGTTTAGGCATTTTTAAAACCTTTTTATTATATTAGGATTTGATTCCCAAGGCCCACTGAATACTATATGTGTCCCAGTGTTACCATAGAAACGATAACGTATTCAAACAAGAGCATTAATATAAATTTGTGGCTTGCGTACTCTGACAATGGCATGGTGCTATAAATCTATATACGTGGTAGAAGGTCATGACGACTCTACGCAGAAATATAATGCTTTTCCCTCACGTATCGTTTCATGATAACGTTTTAATATAATGGAATTTTATGTCTATAATGGTATAGTATATTCATTTGGACATTATTGTGATGTACCGTCACACTGGCACATCAGCACAGCCCTGATATGACAGATCCATTTGTTTCCTGCTTCACTTCGCATCGAGCTGTTGGGTCTATAGTGCTGACCCTCTGACCTTTGACCTCATACACACCTGGTAAAAATTCAACCTGTACACTCAAAATTTTCTTTTGTTCCTTTCATCCTTTCGCTTACAAATTCCTTCTGTTTCAAAATGCTCTAGCATGATTCTTTAAAAAAAAATGTTCACCTGGAAATGACTTCTGAACTTGTACCCTCAAATGCATGCATTCTACAAGTTGTAACACATATGAAGTACGCTCGTATCTTTCTGTCATTCTTTCTTTCTGCTCTTTCTTTATTTCTTTATTTCTTTCTTGCTGTGTGTCTGATCAGAAATAGCTACGTTGGAAGACACGGCCTACAGATTATAAAAACAGGAAGTATGCTTTTCTTTCTATTTCTCTTTCTTTCTTTCTTTCTTTCTTTCTTTCTTCCCACACAGAGCTGAACTTAGTTGTCCCCATTAGTTTCTTTTGTTTTAGGCTGTCCCTGTCTTTCACATCTTATTGTGCAAACTATTAAGCCGATACAGTAAGTTAGCTATTTTTTCTTTCTTTCTATCTTTGTTTTCAAATTATTTGAAGTATTTTTTTCCCCTGTTGACACTTAAGACTATGAGGAAGGGGTTTTTTTTGCTGCTTTTTGTGACATCTGTAACTATACAGCACCTCCTCTGTCTCTGTCTCTTTCTCTCTATCTCTGTCTACATGGCTCTATCTGTCTTTTTCTGTCCATCTTTCTCTGTGACCTCTGACCTTGTAGACTTCTCCGTACGTCCCTCCTCCGACCCGCAGCAGCATCTCGAAGTCATCCTGTGGGTTTTTGGTGGAGATGTCCAGCGCTGCTCGGTGCTGAGAGTCCATCATCACGGCAACAAACACACGAGCATTGGACACACAGTCTTCTGCATGTGTGTGTGTGTGTATGTGTGTGTTTGTGAGTGATGGTCTCTTGTTCTTTAGTGCAGCAGATCCACTCAGTCGGTCTCACATAAAAATGAAAAATTAGCTGTGTGCCTTCTTCCTCCTCACAAACTGGAACCTCCCTCTGACACACACTCTCTCACACACACTCTCTCTCTCTCTCTCTCTCTCTCTCTCTCTCCACCCCTCCCTCTTTATGTGGTTCATTTAAATGAAGTTTGGTTTTATTTCCTGTTTGGCATGCATTCATATGTGTGTGTGTGTGTGTGTGTGTGTGTGTGTGTGTGTGTGTGTGTGTGTGTGTGTGTGTGTGTGTGTAAGGTAATGTGCAAGCGTGAGTGTTCTTCAGTCTTTGTTAACGGTTTGAGGCAGATATAGGTAGCTGTGTGTGTTGTGTGTGTGTGTGTGTGTGTGTGTGTGTGTGTGTGTATGTGTGTGTGTGTGTGTGTGTGTGTGTGTGTGTGTGTGTGCGTGTGCACTTTGCAAAGCTGCACTGCTAAATGTTTCAGTTTCCTGTAGTGCGGCGAAGTGAAACAAGAAAAACCTCCATCTGATCTCACGTTTATCACACTCTCTCTCTCTCACACACACACACACACACACACACACACACACACACACACACACACACACACACACACAGACACTGTCCA
The DNA here is from genome assembly GCA_012411365.1 of Ameiurus melas. Lineage (NCBI taxonomy): Eukaryota > Metazoa > Chordata > Actinopteri > Siluriformes > Ictaluridae > Ameiurus > Ameiurus melas. The sequence continues at coordinate 9,604,635 of CM022759.1, read as the reverse complement.
TGCAACTGTACTTGAGTGGACAGTAATCTTATATTTTGTCAGATAAAGATTAGTTAGATTACAAAAAGCTACAATTATGAAGCAAATTATAATGAATTTGTGCAACAGTCATTTTCTGTGGTTTTGATGGTTCAATTGATTTGATATATTTTACAGAAATACAAATGATTTGTGTATTTTTAATTCTCTGGCCCCATCTGACGGTCTGAAATTTTTGCATTTATTAGGAAAAAATAAATAAATTCTGAATTGTTTTAACTCTCTTACTCCACCTGATGGTCTATAGAGAGTATCACCAGTGTTTGGTCATTTTAAGAAAAAAATAAAGAAAAGAAAATATCCAAAGACTACATATTATTTATGTATTTATAAATAATAATAATAATAATAATAATTAATTAATTAATTAATTAATTAATTAATTAATTAATAACCAAATGTGGATGTGTGTTTTTTCCCCCTAAAATTTCCTGAGTGGGAGAGCGCTGATGAGAGGTATTAATCATCTTATTATTAAATTGTATTGTTATTTTTATATTTACATATATATATATATATATATATATATATATATATATATATATATGTATACTCATATATATATATATATATACACAATATATATATATATATTATTATTAAATTGTATTGTTATTTTTATTTAAAAAATATATATATATATATATATATATATATATATATATATATATATATATATATATATATATATATATATATATATATATATATATATATATATATATAATTTATTTGGGGTATTTTTACATTTTTTTTACACCGCTGATTGTGAGTGTTAATGTAGTGATGATTCAACACAACCAATAGGGGGCCGTAGAGCACCATCTTCACCACTCCAGCTGTGTAATCTCCAAGATCAACATTAACACTAGTTACTAGTAGAAAATTCAAAGTAAATACATAAGAATTAACATACACCAAATATAAAAAATACATATATGCATAGAATGTACAATGAACAAGTAATTCAGGAAAAAATAAAAAACTCAACAAGCAAGACTATATTTAAGCAAAGTATAATGTAAAATGATTGGTAAACTTTATTGTATCATCTAACGTTACAAATTCTTATTAGATTATATTATATTTAGAGCAGCTATTTAAATATAAACGAAATATACTGCATAAATTATATGCCAAAAAAATTGCTACATGTAATTCTGATAGTGTCACAATTTCATTTGAAATGGTGCTCACTGAGCTGATTAACATTTAAAAGAAACACATTTTATATGCATTTACAAGCAAGTACAACTCATTCAAGTATAATAAATATAAAATTAAAAGAAATATAACATGCAACTACTAAAGAAAATAAAACTACCAGTCATTGCCACCAATTTGCAAAATGAAGTAATTTATGAAAGGTTTAACATAAGATAATGTAACATATAAAACATATCATGCATGTACTATTTACTGTATATATCCAGTTGATATACCAAACATAAGTGATATTTAAATTTTAAAAATATATAAATAAATTAATTAATTAATTAACTAATGCTAGCAGACTGCTGAATTTCTGAATGAAAATCCTCAAAGCATAAACTGAAAAAAATAAAATAATTTCAAATCATGTAATATTATTATTGTGTTTATTGTAAGGATATTGTTACACTCCAGCTACAGATCTAGATATATTTATTAACAGGTTATAAACTGTTTTATCTGTAAACTGCTACCGGTTATAAACTACTATACTTGCTAGTGATTAAACCCTGACAACTTTAAGCTATGGCTTTATATGTACTGACTTTTACTAGTACTAGTGGATGAAAAGATACACTTGCGTTAAATCTGTGTTATTTTATTATTTGTAAAAAGCATCTTTACATCTTTAAGAATTACACCCCTAATATGATAAATCCATATTAAGAATTATAAACAAAACAGGATCATTTGTCTCATTATAAAATCCAAAACAAAATCCAAAGAAAAATGCTCTTAGCAAGTAAAAAAATATCTTGAACATAGTCAGATGTAGCTAATATTTCCTATTATAAGATTACAATAAATCAAATATACCATTATTAAACATTTTAACTAATTTCAACCTTTAAAAGTTTCTATTCTATTGGCAAATAACTTTCCAAGTTGGTTAACTTGCTTTAGCAAAAAGTAATGTCTACAAAAAGTTTTTTATAATCTTGTATTTTTTTTATTGTAATATTATAATAGAAAATACAAGGTACAATTTGACGATGTTCAAGATATTTTCACTTAATATGTCATATGTCAAAAGTGCGAAACTAAATTTTTGCATCATACTTACAAAACACAATGTATTAGTGGGGCCAGCGCTATTCTGTGCCAAATGCCACGCACACACACACACACACACACACACACAGACTGAAGGTCAAATGTAAATCCTATCGCAGCTTCAGTGCACTCTTATCTGTAACAACAATAAAAAGAAAAACATTTCAGTGTCGTTTTATTCTTTTGTTGTTTATATATACATATATAAACAGATATTCCAATTTATTATGTTCCGATACATTTCTAAAATTTGGTTACATTTTTTCATACAATTCTGAATTTATATTTTTCTATCCTTTATCTTTTATTTCAATAACAGATATATAACCAAACAATCATTACAGGCAAGAGAACAATACAAAACATGTGCAAAATTGTACTAGTTGCCTCCCTAAAAGTCTGTTATTCATACATTTAAACACACACACACACACACACACACACACACACACTGTTTAAAACATTTTGGGAAGCACTTTTTTGCAACAAAAAAAAACTCTAGTGTACTTATTGTGAGTAACTTCATAGAGTGATTGAGTAGTAAATCATTACTACTATATTAGTAATGATGTCACACTTTGAATTAATGGTTGTTGCTATGGCAGCAACTCCCGTTAGTGTGTTGGTTTGTCAGACAATGTCTGAGCAATGTAATCATACATAATATTCATTTCGCATTTTTGAATACTGAGGAGTGTGAGTGTGTGTGTGTGTGTGTGTGTGTGGCTGTATCACTGCTGAAACACTGTTGCTTGCTAAAACCAGATTAGTGTGTCTAAAATGGGCTAGAGAAATCTGCCACCCAACTCCTAATACACAGCCCTCTGTCAATCTCAATAATACACACACACACACACACACACACACACACACACACACACACACATAATCCCTTATGCAATGATCGCACACACCCACACAATGTGCCAGATACACACATACAGCACTACTCTCTCTCTCACTCTCACACACACACAAATACACACGTTACACAGTCCACACTTTACACAGTCCACACACTACACAGTCCACACACTACACAGTCCACACTTTACACAGTCCACACACTACACAGTCCACACACTACACAGTCCACACTTTACACAGTCCACACACTACACAGTCCACACACTACACAGTCCACACTTTACACAGTCCACACACTACACAGTCCACACTTTACACAGTCCACACTTTACACAGTCCACACGCTACACAGTCCACACTTTACACAGTCCACACGCTACACAGTCCACACGCTACACAGTCCACACGTTACACAGTCCACACGCTACACAGTCAACACATAACAATCTACACCTTGCACAGTCCACACATAACAATGCACATGTTACACAGTCCACACATTACACAGTCCACACGTTACACAATCCACACGCTACACAGTCCACATGCTACACAGTCCACACGTTACACAGTCCATACACTACACAACGCACACGGTATACACAATCCACACGCTACACAGTCCACACTTTACACAGTCCACACGTTACACAGTCCACACGTTACACAATCCACACGCTACACAGTCCACACGTTACACAGTACACGTTACATAGTCCACACGTTACACAGTGCACATTACACAGTCCACACGTTACTCAGTCCACTCGCTACACCGTCCACACACTACACAGTTTACACGTCACAGTCTACACGTCACACAGTCCACACGCTACACAATCCACACGCTACACAGTCCACTCGCTACGGTCCACACACTACACAGTCTACACGTCACACAGTCCACATGCTACACAATCCACATGCTACACATTCCACATGCTACACAGTCCACACGCTACACAGTCCACACGCTACACAGTCCACACGTTACACAATCCACACACTACACAGTCCACACGTTACACAGTACACATTACACAGTCCACACGTTACACAGTACACGTTACACAGTCCACACACTACACAGTCCACACGTTACTCAGTCCACTCGCTACACAGTCCACACACTACACAGTTTACACGTCACACAGTCCATATGTTACACAGTCCACACGTTACACACTCCATACGTTACACACTCCACACGTTACACACTCCACACGTTGCACAGTCCACACGTTACACAGTCCAAATGCTACACAGTCCACACGTTACACAATCCACACGCTACACAGTCCACATGTTACACCATCCACATGCCACACTGTCAACACATAACAATCTACACCTTGCACAGTCCACACATAACAATGCACACGTTACACAGTCCACACGGTATGCAGTCCACATGCTACACAGTCTACACGTCACACAGTCCTCACAATACACAGTTCTCACACTACACAGTCCACACACTACACAGTCCTTACGCTACTCAGCCCACATGTTACACAGTCCACACGTTACACAGTCCACACGTTACACAGTCCACAAGTTACACAGTCCACACACTACACAGTCCACACGTTACACACTCCACACGTTAAACAGTCCACATGCTACACAGTCCACATGCTACACAGTCCACACGCTACACAGTCCACACGTTACACAATCCACACACTACACAGTCCACACATTACACAGTACACATTACACAGTCCACACGTTACACAGTACACGTTACACAGTCCACACACTACACAGTCCACACGTTACTCAGTCCACTCGCTACACAGTCCACACACTACACAGTTTACACGTCACACAGTCCATATGTTACACAGTCCACACGTTACACACTCCACACGTTACACAGTCCACACGTTACACATTCCACACTTTGAACAGTCCACATGTTACACAGTCCACACGTTACACACTCCACACGTTACACACTCCACACGTTGCACAGTCCAAATGCTACACAGTCCACACGTTACACAATCCACACGCTACACAGTCCACATGTTACACCATCCACATGCCACACTGTCAACACATAACAATCTACACCTTGCACAGTCCACACATAACAATGCACACGTTACACAGTCCACACGGTATGCAGTACACATGCTACACAGTCTACACGTCACACAGTCCTCACAATACACAGTTCTCACACTACACAGTCCACACACTACACAGTCCTTACGCTACTCAGCCCACATGTTACACAGTCCACACGTTACACAGTCCACACGTTACACAGTCCACAAGTTACACAGTCCACACACTACACAGTCCACATGTTACACACTCCACACGTTAAACAGTCCAAATGCTACACAGCCCACATGCTACACAGTCCAAACGCTACACAGTCCACACGTTACACAATCCACACACTACACAGTCCACACGTTACACAATACACATTACACAGTCCACACGTTACACAGTACACGTTACACAGTCCACACACTACACAGTCCACACGTTACTCAGTCCACTCGCTACACAGTCCACACACTACACAGTTTACACGTCACACAGTCCATATGTTAAACGGTCCACACGTTACACACTCCACACATTACACAGTCCACACGTTACACATTCCACACTTTGAACAGTCCACATGTTACACAGTCCACACGTTACACACTCCACACGTTACACACTCCACACGTTACACAGTCCACACGTTACACAGTCCAAATGCTACACAGTCCACACGTTACACAATCCACACGCTACACAGTCCACATGTTACACCATCCACATGCCACACTGTCAACACATAACAATCTACACCTTGCACAGTCCACACATAACAATGCACACGTTACACAGTCCACACGGTATGCAGTCCACATGCTACACAGTCCACACACTACACACAGTCCTCACAATACACAGTTCTCACACTACACAGTCCACACACTACACAGTCCTTACGCTACTCAGCCCACATGTTACACAGTCCACACTTTACACAGTCCACACGTTACACAGTCCACAAGTTACACAGTCCACACACTACACATTCCACACATTAAACACTCCACACGTTAAACAGTCCACACGCTACACAGTCCACACGTTACACAATCCACACACTACACAGTCCACACGTTACACAGTACACATTACACAGTCCACACGTTACACAGTACACGTTACACAGTCCACACACTACACAGTCCACACGTTACTCAGTCCATTCGCTACACACTCCACACGTTACACAGTCCACACGCTACACAATCCACACTTTACTCTGTCCACATGCTACACAGTCCACAAGTCACACAGTCCACACGCTACACAATCTACACATTACTCTGTCCACATGCTACACAGTCCACACTTAACAATCCACACGTTACACAGTCCTCACGGTGCGCAGTCCACATGCTACACAGTCTACACGTCACACAGTCCTCACACTACACAGTCCACACGGTGCGCAGTCCACATGCTACACAGTCTACACGTCACACAGTCCTCACACTACACAGTCCACACGTTACACAGTCCACATGCTAGACAGTCCACAAGTTACACAGTCCACACGTTGCACAGTCCAAACGCTACACAGTGCACACGTTACACAGTCCACATGCTAGACAGTCCACACGTTACACAGTCCACATGTTACACAGTCCACACGCTACACAGTCCACACATTACACAGTCCACAAGTTACATAGTCCACACCTTACACACTCCACACGTTACACAGTCCACATGCTAGACAGTCCACACATTACACAGTCCACACGCCACACAGTCCATACGTTACACAGTTCACATGTTGCACAGTCCAAACGCTACACAGTCCACACGTTACACAGTCCACACGCTACACAATCCACACGTTACACAGTCCACACGCTACACAGTCCACATGCTAGACAGTCCACACGTTACACAGTCCACACGCCACACAGTCCGTACGTCACACAGTCCACATGTTGCACAGTCCAAACGCTACACAGTCCATACGTTACACAGTTCCAAACTGTGACTCAACTTGCGCGTGAACTGGATTATAGTGAGGAAGACTTGTACATCACCTGTTATATGACATCACCTGTTATATGAAAATTCTTTATCTTTCAGGACAAATATTATAGAACTTTCATGTAACAGGTTGTCCATAATGGAGGCAGAAATCGTGTGTGTGAGTGAGTGTGTCAGTGAGTGAATGTGTGTCTGTGTGTGTGTGAGTGTGTGTGTGTGTGTGTGTGTAACAGAGCTGCATTGTATGGTTGGGTAAGAGCTTGTTCACCAGCGTGTGCTAATCAGACACATTCCACAAGATTACACAGCCAATTAAGCATCAGAGGACCATTGTGTGTGTGTGTGTATGTGTGTGTGTGTGTGTGTGTGTGTGTATGAGAGACCAAGAGTGCAATCAAGTTCAACACCTTGTTCGACTGTAGCGTACATAGACGTGGAAATATGAATCTACATATGGAAGGAGAATCTTCGGCCCGATCTGCCGATCTGTTTGCTCTTGAGCAACTCATCCTAACGTACTTTATCTTCTTCTGGAAGATGGAAGCCGGCAAGGAGGGGCATGGTGGCTTGGTGGTTAGCACATTTGCCAACACATCCGGGGTTGGGGGTTTGAATACCACCTCTGCCTTGTATGTGTGGAGTTTGTATGTTCTCCGGGTACTCCAGTTTCCTCCGCAGTCCAAAAACATGCATTGTATTGGCATTTCTAAATTGTCTTTAGTGTGTATGTGTGTGTGTGTGTGTGTGTGTGTGTGTGTGTGTGTGTGTGTTATGTATGCTTAAATAAGCCTGTATTTGAGTTCATATCTGTCTGTGTGTTTATATTAGTCGCAGTACACATATGTACTGCATGTGTGTGTGTGTGTGTGTGTGTGTGTGTGTGTGTGTGTGTGTGTGTGTGTGGCATGTGGCTGAGTGTAGAGGAGGATTATTCAGCTCAGGCTACTGTACCACTTCCATCAGTATTGTGCCCTCTCTTTGCCTGATGCCATATGGACACACACACATTCAAGCACGTGCCACAAGCTAGACTCCGACCCCCAAGTCAGCACTCCTCCAAGTGTTCTGCCCACACACACACACACACACACACACACACAGACCTATATAGCCAAGCACAAAGTAAAGCTGATATGTGCAATGAGGCATGCAGTCATTGCTCTACATTGTTGAATACATGGCGTGTGTGTGTGTGGCGGGGGGTAATATGTAAGAAGGGAGTAATATGGGAGAGAGAGGACAGGTTTGGACTGAAGACACAACAGGTGTTAACCTGCTTAATCTGCACACACAAACACATACACACACACACACACACACACACACACACACACACACACACACATACTGATATGCTGACCCTCTCAGACACCCACGTGTTGCCGTCTGCCAGGGATTATCAATCCGTCTGCCTCAATCCACCAGGGAGGGGCTGTGTGTGTGGGTGTGTGTGTGTGTGGGTGTGTGTGCATGTTGCATGTTAAAACTAATCATTATACAGATTATATTTGCAAACTGAAAAACAAAAACATTTTTGAATAAAAACTAAGGGAAAAAACAGAAATTCTAGGTAAAGGATCTAAAATAACCAACACTGATTGCTTTCTTATTCATTTTCAGCTTAAAATGCATGGCAGTTATGAAAATGAATGATTTTTTTTTATTAGTAGTATCCAACAAAATGTTGTACAAAAGATTTTGAGCTCTAAGCAAATTTTATACGCACTGAGCAAAGATTTTATCTATCTATAAAATACATAAGATCTATTTTAAGATCTATCTATAAAAATCTAGAATTGCTTCTAAGAACAGAAATTGAAACTTTGTCTGAAACTTTCTCTAACTTTGAGGCTGAAATTTTTTACAACTCTTAGGTCGGACCTGACATTTTAGATGACTGCACATTTTAAAAATTTGGCCAAGACTAAAGATTAAAACACCTCAAAATTATTCTGAGAATGTTAATTGAGGCTAAAAACAGCTTTCTTACAGCTTTCAAAAAAATAAAAATGTAAGTACTTGCCTTTAAAAGGTATTTGGAAAAGCTCCTGGAGCAAAATAAAAAACCCACACAAAAAATTTTAGTATGAATTCTTTACTGCAGCTTATTTTATTCTCATATTAAACTGGTTTTTTATATTATGACCATGAACTACTGTACATGTTACTGCATGTAACTTTTTTGTCTAAATTTGAGAATATTGTATCATCGATTTTAATATTAGAGTTATAGAAGGTATACAATTTTCATACTAAGCGAAAGGCATAGAATTTGGCTGAGTATGATGGTAGCATGATATTTGCCCTCAAGGGTATAGAATTTTAAATCTCAGCCCAAGTTATATAATCTTTGTCCTGAAAGATATACAATTTTCATATAACAGGTGATGTTCTAGATTTTCAGCCACAGTCCTAGAATCTTTGTCCTCAAATGTGTAGAATATTAATTCTCAACTAAGGTTCTGGAGTTTTTTCTTCATTTGTATATAATTTTCATTTTCAGGTCAAAGTTCTAGAATCGTTGTCCTCAAATGTATATAATTTTCATTTTTGCCCTAAGTTCAAGAACATTTAGCCAGGGTTCTAGAGTTTTTATTTGCTTCAAATGTATCGAATTTTCATTTTCAACCAAGGTTCTAGAATCCTTGGCTAAGGTTCTAGAATTTTTAGCTTTAAATGTATAGAATGTTTGTTCTCAAACAAGTTTCCTGACTCTTTTGTTCTCAAATGTATAGAATTTTCATTCTCAACCAAAGATTTTTTTATAGATAGTCCTGATAAAGCTTTAGAATTTAACTTGAGTCTTCGTAAAAGTTTCTACATTCTATAATCATTAGTATTAGTCAAAATTCCAAAATTATCTAACTCTTTATTCTAATATTCAGCCTCAGCCAGGGTTCCAGTCGTCCAGTCCTGTTTGCACGTCTAAAATTTTTGTCTTGATTAGAGCGCCAGCATTTTCAGACTCAGGTTGAATGTTTTTAGTCACCAGCCAATCAGAAACGTGATCCGACATAAACAGAAAGCACTACATCAGCGATGCAGGGAAGCAGTTAGCGAGCCGTTTCTCTTATTTGTACTTTCTCAGCATGGTCTGCTTGGGCTGTTGCACAACATTGGAAAGTTTACTAGTGAACCATAACAAAAAAGCAACTGCGAACTTAATCTGCATTAGAATAACGACAACATCTTTTTATGCTGCTTGAGACAAAAAGTTTGGTAGTTGATCCGATGTAGTTGATCCTTTTTAAACTCGCTTTTGACTTTTAATATCTTTGTGACTGTTTTATATTTGTTTTTATTACAGTTTTAGTCATTTTATTGAACTTTTATTTATTCTTTGATTTGTGTATTTATGTACAGTGCTTTGCGAAGCTACTTTAAAGGCGCTTTATAAAATAAAGTTTATTATTATTATTATTATTATGATCCCTTACACTTATAGTGTGTGCCATCGCAACATCACCAAATCAGTGTACTCCTCAATTTATAGTTTAACATGGACGTTTCTGAGTAGTTCTGTTTACACAAGATATTTCAACTACCATGGGGTCTAAATTTTTGCTACTTGGTGCAAGCGTTCATTTTGGAGTAATCTGTAAATGGCTGATTATGTTCAGACTAGGCTACTATAGAACTTCCATTCTAGTAGTGCAGCCAAAGGCTGGAGTTGATCGTACAGATCAGAAAAGATCGAACACTTTTTTTCACTTAATTAATTAGTGCGAGGAAACTTTGCTTGACAAACTACATGCATCATCACAATGTTATTAAACATTTATTTGTAGAGGACACTTCGCGTGACTTATACAGAAGTAAGCTCAGATCTAAAGAAACTATGTACTGTGTCATGATGTGGAGGTAAGGACAGATACATGTGCAGAATCTACTTTCAAACATTTTAATGAGGTACAAACAAAATATAAAACAAGACTCACAAGAACCCAGGGCTAGACAAACGTGATGCATAAAGATAAACCAAACAACGTGAGACAAGACATGCAGTGCAGAACGTGGCTGTTTATACATAAGTGCTACTGAGCCAAATGTGAATCAGGTAAAAGAGACACGTGACATGGTGCAGTGGCTGATGGGAAACATAGTTTTAGTCCCTTTTCCCATATTGCATGAGATACTGTATATGGAAACACACACACACACAGGATCGCCGATCACAGCAAACCCAACCCCTTTGAATGCCCCTATTCCTTCTCTGATTTGTTCACTTCCTCACAAAGATTCTTCTTAGTTTTCTCCACATACCTGTTTTTTGGTTTTGTTGTTGTTTTTCTGTCCTTCTCCAGACATGTCCTTTTCATTCCATTTCTTTTCCCTGCATTCACCTTTCCATGATCTATCCATTCCGGATATTTACAGATCAATAATCTGATCATGTGAGTGGCTCATACCTCACATCTCAGGCCCTTATATGAGAAAGTTTATTTGTATCTACAACTTTACTTTCCCCTCTGTTTTTTCCTTTTTCTCTCTGTCTCTCGCTCTTTGTCTGAGCTACTGGCATGTTCTGTCCATCCTGTCCTCTGTTGTCAATCTGAATCCAAACCGCCGTTTCCTCTCTTTATCCCGAGGTAAGATACTTACTTTTCAGATAAAGCACATTATGATAAATCGGCTGAACTCTGTGTGTGTGCGTGTGTGTGCGTGTGTGTGCGTGTGTGTGCGTGTGTGGCCTATGAGCATGCTTCAAACAAATACCATAGGTATATCTATCTATCTATCTATCTATCTATCTATCTATCTACTTCTGAGATGTTTTTCTGCTCACTGTGGCTGTGCTTATTAGAGTAATTTGTCTTCCTGGTAGCTCAAACCAGTCTGACCTCTGACCTCTCTCCTCAACACATGTGTTTTCTGCCACAGAACTGACGCTCATTGGATGTTTTTTGTTTTTTGCAATATTCAGTGTAAACTCTAGATACTGTTGTGTCTGAAAATGTCTGAAAATGTGTCTGGGCTGTTTTTCTGCCAGAGGACCTGGACATTTTGTTGGGACCTGACATCATGGACATACATTTTGATCCAAAATGTACATCAAAATCAACACAGAAATGGTTTACTGACCACAAAATCATGGTCCTGCCATGGCCGTCCCACTCGCCTGACCTGAATCCCATAGAAAACCTGTGGGGTGAACTGAAGAGGAGAGTCCATCAGCATAGACCTCAACATGTGAAGGATCTGGAGAGATTCTGTATGGAGGGACGGTCTCAGATCCCTCTCCATATATTCTCCAACCTCATCAGGCTTTATAGGAGAAGACTCAAAACTGTTACCTTGGTAAAGCGAGTTAGCACAAAGTACTGAATAAACGGGTGCCAATAATTGTTGCACACCTATATTTAACAAAGATTTTTTTTTATAAACCCGTGTTTTGTTTGCAATTGTTTGATATCCATAAGAGCACAGTATTTTTGTGATTTTTTTAACAAAAGATCAAAAGTTTAAACAATAAAAAAAATATCATAGCCTTCTTTACCAAGGGTGCCAATATTAGTGGAGGGCACTGTAGATAGATAGACAAGCAAAACAGACAGACAGACATACAGATAGACAGATAGATAGATAGATAGATAGATAGATAGATAGATAGATAGATAGATAGATAGATAGATAGATAGATAGATAGATAGATAGATAGATAGATAATGAATACAGACTTATGTATATAGACTTTTGCTATTACAGATGGAAATGTGGTAGGATTTTATGCGTGTGTGTGTGTGTGTGTGTGTGTGTGTGTGTTTGTGATTGTGTGTGTGTGTACAGATTAGATACATTAAGCCTCTTATGTGGTTGCCATGTCCTAAATTTCACTCTCCGTTGGGTCCTAATGCCCTCCAGTTCATCCCTTAAAGGACAACTGAAAATGTTTCCATCGACAGAAGACGGAGCATCGTGTTTTACAAATAAGTCTGACATTACTGGCTGATTTAAATTGATTTGTTGTCGTAAATGAATTTTCCAGTCCAAATATCATATTTTAGGAAATTGCAAAGATTGTGCAATAATATATTGGCGGGGTTTTGGAGAGTATATACAGTAGCACGTGACTACAGGAACAAACAAAAAGAAATAACCGGAAGCAAACAAATTCCTCTTTTTTTGAGTTACTGGCCCAGTTTGATATTTCAGTCATGCCATTTATTGCACCGATATCTATCATGATGTTTTTATGGTACTTTTTGGTATTTATTATCTCTAAATAATAAATGTGTATTCCAATCTGAAGCAGGTGTAATATTTTCTTACATTTAGGAAGTTTATTTAATATTTGACATTTCTATTGAAGTATTTTTTGCAGCAGAACGTTTTCCACATGGAACAGCATTTAGATGGATTCAGCCTGCATTACACACACTGAAAAGTCATTTTTATTTTATTTATTTGGTTTTTGCAAACTTTTGTTATTGATGTAAATGTTAATTGTTAAAATATATATAATAGAATTGCTGAGAAAACAATGAATACGAATGTTTTGATCCCTAAAACCTCAAAACTTTGTTTGTATTAAACGTCAATAAATTCATATTGTTATTCTAAGTCCAATGTATTTCTATAAGGCAGTATGTGGAATCAACCAGTGAGGAGGTGACAGCTCAGCTTACCTGTGTGAACTCCACCAGGTGGGTCAGGATAAATTCCTCAAGGTAAAAAAAACAAAAAAAAAAAACACCCAAAACTCGCAGCTGAGCACGAGGACAGATGTTGCAGATGTTTTAAGTAAAAAAGATTTCTCTTTCAGTTTTACATCTGAAGATTCCCCGTGAACGAGGCTATAATCAGAGAGCTGTGTCTGTGAGAGAGTTTAGATCTCTAGTGGCTTTGTAGATTCAGATAAACCCCTTATTGCAGTTTGGAATTTAAACTTATAATAAATCCGATTCAGTTAACAAAGCGCGGAGAATCGGCTTTGCACGCGCTCAGTTTGTAGCAGAGACCGGGGACAGAACTTTACTGCGATAATAATAATAATAATAATAATAATAATAATAATAATAATAATAATAATAATAATGAGAAGTAGAAGAAGAAGAAGAAGAAGAAGAAGAAGAAGAGAAGAAGAAGAAGAAAACAAATAAGTGCAAAGGTTGTAATATGTGTAAGGAGGTAAACTGTTCCAAATCAAATAACTGAAAAAAACAAAAAAGCAGGAATTAAATCAATCGAAGAATTATTTTTTTAATAATAAAAGTTATCAGTCAGCCTGCTAATTGGACTAACTTCTATTTCAGCTTATTTCTTATTATTATTATAATAATATTTTGAAAAAGTTAAACGGACCCTCAAATATTATAAGAGATAAGAGCCTATATATACACGTTCTTTTTTGTTTGTTTGTTTGTTTGTTTTGTTTTGTTTTAAATAATTAATTTCAGGCGGGTTTTTTTTCCTTTTTCAAATGAACAATATAAAAATAGTTAACATAAAAAAGACTGAAATAAAAGTTTAATTCGAAATCAGTAGCTTAGACTGTATTTGTAGTGCTTTTTTAATGTTTAATTTGTCGATTTCTTTTTCGTGTGGTTTAAGTGATCGGTGATTATTAACTTTTTATTTTGTTCTTTGTTCTTTTACATAAAAACCCTCCATTGGCATATCCTGATTAATAACGACTGTGAATAATAATCTAAGATTAAGTTCATTATTAGTAAGAAGTAAAAGAAACGAACTTACATAAATAAATAAATAAATAAATAAATAAATAAATAAATAAGACGAAAATGTTTAATGATGGGAACACGTACATAGATGAGATGAAGCATGGAATAATAATTATTATTATTATTATTATTATTATTATTATTATTATTATTATTATTGTTGTTGTTGTTGTTGTTGTTGTTGTTGTTGTTCTTGTTCTTGTTCTTGTTGTTGCTATTGTTGTTGTTGTTGTTTGTGGGATTGAAATAAAACATAAAGTTCAAGGGATTTGAGGGAACAGAGCTCAATGTGTGTGTGTGTGTGTGTGTGTGTGTGTGTGTGTGTGTGTGTGTGTGTGTGTGTGTGTGTGTGTGTGTGTTTAATCCTCCTCCACCCCTCTGCTGCCTCGCGCAATTCCGGCTCCAATTATTTCTGCATTTTGCAAGAGTACTTGTGTAGCTATAATCCACATATATATGGTGTGTGTAAATAAATAAATAAATAAATAAATATATATATATATATATATATATATATATATATATATATATATATATATATATATATATATATAAATAAATACATTTTTCAGCTTATAGTTAAATCTCTCACACTGCTGCCTGAAAGACAAGCAGTTATAGCGTACATGGTTTTAAATTCGCAAGGCATTAAAGTACAGTGAAGCCTTAAAATGTATTCCTTATTGTCTTCTATTTTTGCAATCAAAAACTATATTGAGTGCGACACGATATCATGAGTGAAATTTTTATTTAAAAACTATCATATAAAAGTTGAGAATGGTTAAGGTTTTAGCAGAAAAGTGAACTAATACATTTAACTTGATTCTTTAATTTCAGTTTTGTTTTTTGTTTTTTTGTTTTTGTTTTTTTTGTTTTTGTTTTCCCTGAAGGTTTATTAGTCTATTGTTGTTATTATTTGGTTGTTTTTTTTTTACCGTTTTGAAGCTATGTTCTTTGTACTTAAATTTATTATAATTTTTTTTTTTACCATGGATCCCCCCCCCCTTTTTTTTACATCAATTAAATCCTCGATCACTGATCCATTAACATTTAACATGATGACATTAATTTATATATATATATATATATATATATATATATATATATATATATATATATATATATATATATATATATATATATAGTTATGTAGAGCAGAATCATAGCTATATTTTTCCAGCATTAGTCTAAATGATAAATTTTTTACTAACTTTCTCAATTTTCCATGAAAAGGGACACATTCTCTGTTTTGGTAGGCTACAGCGGCCTTTTTGACCCGAGTATTTAACAAAAACATTTACAGAAATTCGCGAAATATTAATTGACACCACCTGTTTTATATATATGTATATATATATATATATATATATATATATATATATATATATATATATATATATATATATATATATATATATATATTTGTGTGTGTGTGTGTGTGTGTGTGTGTGTGTGTGTGTGTGTGTGTGTGTGTGTGTATAATACAAAATAATTCATCATGTTCACAAAGTCTCACTGTTCCCAAAAAAAAACACATATATATTTAGTGTTCATATTCATTTCAGACATTGTTTACTGTCTTAGCTGCTCAAATTAATCAAATGTTATAAGTACACAAGGCTTAAATAGTAATAATAATACTCATCATCATAATCATAATCATAATCATCAAATATATATACACATATATATATATATAAGTTGATGCTAAAATATCACATTATTTAAGTTTCCAATCAGGTCCATAATAATATTGTTCATGTTTTATTATCATTTCTCTTGCAAGTACAAAAGTCGAGCCAAAACGTATTAAAAGCGTATGAATGTCCACATACATTTAAATTTATATTTATACATTTAAAAGAAAACATAACCCTATGTCCCCAATGCGGTGTGTTAGATGTTACTGTTTGTCATCTTTAACAGCACGTGCGTAATTCGGTTTATCCATTTAGGGGAAAACTGGGACATTAAATGGGAAATATAACGAGTCACGTGATGAAGATGGACGGTTATAAGGAATTTAAACGTTTCTTTTGGACTGAAAGGTGAATTTCGGGGGGGGGGGCATTTTCAAGAGATTTTGCAGCATGAAGGGGATCGAGGAAGGAACGCCGCCAGGATGGTCAAGCGAGAGAGGGAGAGAGGAGGGAGAGAGGAGGAAGGAGGGGAGGAAGGGAGAAGGGAGAGGTGAGGAAGGGTAGTAGGAGAGAGGAGGGTGGGAGAGGAGAGGGAGAAGGAGGGAGAGAGGAGGGAGGGGTTTTTTCCACCTTGTCTTCTAATTAGCCCTCCTCTGCCTTAGTGCTCTCAGTCCTCGGCTGTGTCCCAAACCCAACACATCCCATCAGTCGCTGAGAGAGAGACACGTACACGAGAAGAGCGAGCGAGACAAACACAGAGAGAGACACAGAGAGAGAGAGAGAGAGAGAGAGAGAGAGAGAGAGAGAGAGAGAGAGAGAGAGAGACTCGTGCGGGTTTTTTTTTTGTTGTTGTTGTTTTTTTTTGTGAGACAAAAATAAGGTCAAGAATATGTTTTAGTTAGAGGACTGAAACTGTTTTTCCCCCTTAATAAAGGCGTACTGTATAACTAACGGGGAGAGAGAGAGAGAGAGAGAGAGAGAGAGAGAGAGAGAGAGAGAGAGAGAGAGAGATTAAAGGCAGTGCAGGCATGATGTCCTACATTAAGCAGCCTCATTACGCAGTGAACGGGTTAACGCTGTCCGGCCCGGGCATGGACCTCCTCCACTCTGCCGTCGGCTACCAGAGTAAGTGATTTTAAACTTAATCCAGCAAAATTCTCTGTTTTATTATTCTTATTGCTTTTATAAAGCTCCTCCTGGTATCTCTTAAAAAGAAAAGGTTGTTGTTGTACTTGTTGTTGTTTTGCAGAGGTGCCATAATTTTTTTATTCTTACAGACACGGTTCTTAAAGTGGGGTCCAGGGAGCATAATACACATAATCAAAGATCTTAACCGGTCTGTTTAAATGATCCCAATCTTAATAGCTCTCCAAAATAAATAAATAAATAAATAAATAAGCATGTAATATCAAGCTGAGTGTAATTTTTTTAAATTATTATTATTTTTAAGTGTTCTATAATTGAAGGGGGGGGGGACAGGAATAAAAACTTGATGTACACATTGAAATAATATTTTTTGTAAATAACGTGGTTAATATATCGTAAACTGGAAATTTGTTTTATTTGTAAAGTACTAAAGAACCTTTTCGACCATGCCCTTTCAAGGGGGGGAATTGTACTTAAACTGTACCATAGATACGTCAATGAATATTCATCTTTAGGACACATTAATACACCATGATGCTTATTCAGAGTAAGACTGAAATGTACGATCTTTTTAGCTACAAAAGGTGCGCATGATGGTACCACCCCATCAGCAAGGAAAGGTACAGTTTAGTACCTTTTATTTTCGGACTGTGGTTCTATAAGCATTAGTTTATTACTGCCACAATGAACTGAGTAATGATTTAATACCACAAAATCTAGACCAGATCTTCGTGGCACCAGTGAAGAACTTGATACAAAGAAGTTTACACGTAATGAACACATCCATGCTGGGAAATAACTCTTCAATCATTTAGAGCAATAACAAAATAGTCTTTTAATTTGTCTTTTTTGTGTGGTTTTTTTTTTTTAGCTTTTTCTTTGGTATTTTGTGAATTTGTGAAGTTTCAGAAAGGTGCTATATAAATTACCATGTTGTTCTTCTTCTTTATTACATCATGCATCATTGTTATTTCCAGTGGTTGTAATTGTACAAGTGGCGTGATTAAAATAACATTAACTCCTATTGTACAGAAACATTAACTACCATATCCTGTTTGCATGGACAAGAACGCGTTATGTCAACAAAAAAAAAACAACTGATGAAGATCTATAACCAGAAAGATTGTTTAAGAACCAAAGCTGGTTAAATCACCAATCAATTCTATGGACCAAGATATGGTTCTATTCAATTGTGGCATCACAACACTTTGTTTTGTTTTTGAGAGTGCACCTTATTTAATGCAACTCATCAACCAGTGTCCTTCAATGAGCTGAACGTCTCAGACGAGAGAAAACACAAATCATTTGTGAGAACCTTGAGTTCTCTCCTAGACCAAATCAAAAACAGGTAACATCATTGATGCCTTTATAACCTTTGATGGAATAAACAAACTGTTTTACAAGTAACAACAATTAGAGGATTTTTGACATCTTAATGTCATACGTGTTTATACTTGTTTTGATGACTAGAAGATTGGACTTGGTAAATTCTAAAAGTGGTTGAATTTGTGAGAGACGTGTAAGAGTATCATCACATTGCTAAATGCTGTGTTCATTTTATTCCTCCTAAAGATCACTGTGCTGTAAATGATAGATTTATGCACACAGAGATGAAGCTGCTCCTAGAAGTATGGTTTTCATTCAGAACAGCCGTAAATGTGTTGCAAAATCACATTGCATACAATGAAACAATTTCAAACCATTTACTTCTATATCGTGTTGGTATGGAAAAGAGCAGTGATTTATGAATGAATCTGGTAAGAACTATAAATCATCATCATCATCATCACTGTCGTCAACAACAACAACAACAACAGGAGCATGATAGGAAAACACTTTTAAAAGTTTCCACAAGAATTCTAACTTTTAAGGGTTGCCTTTGTAGATCTCTGCACTCTTGTCCATGTTCTCTCTCTCTCTCTCTCTCTCTCTCTCTCTCTTTTTTCTCTCTCTCTATATATATATATATATATATATATATATATATATATATATATATATATATATATATATAAGTTATTAGTACATTGAAAAGATTTAAAATTCACCTTGTGTTACATTTTCTTAATGTGTTTCCGTTAATTAGTTTTTCTTAAAATATGGTTGTTTGTTGTCATGAAATACCATTGACACAATTCGTTCTTGTCAATGCAATTAGGATGTAGGGACTACTAAAGTTTTTTTGTTTTTGTTTGTTTTTTTTAATGTTTTTGATGTCATTTTAATCACACTATTACTAATACTGCTGCTGCAAGCAATAATAATAATAATAATAATAATAATAATAATAATAATAATAATAATAATAATAATAATAATAATAAATTATTATAAACTAAAAATAATGAAAAACGCGATAAGCACTATATATATATATATATATATATATATATATATATATATATATATATATATATATATATATATATATATATATATATATATATATATATTATTTTATTTATTTTTTTTTTGCTATAAAATAATATAAGACGAGTGTGAAATAATATGAGATTAAGAATGTTTGCACCACACACCTCTTAAATTAGAATGTAAGAAAGATGCTAATGCTATTATTATTAATTCTGAATTATTTTTAATATAAGGATAGACCTTGTGCCTTGTCATATTTAAGTTTTGTACAATTTTGTAAAATTGTATTTTAAAAAGCTGAAAAAAACATTTTATAGTCAGTTATGAATAGATAACAAGAGGAGCATTCTTGTTCTGAATGGTGTTGTTTTTTAAATTGTCATTTATTTGTATTTTTATTTTTATTATTTACTTATTTTTCTGTTTGCTTCTGGTTTAAAGAGTAATACAGCGATCTTATGGTTGTATGGAATTTGAATGAATGTATATGAATGTAAAAAAAATAAATAAATCGAAATAATGTGGACATTTTTGTTATTAATTATTATTATAAACATATTAAAGTCAATGTTACTTAATAACAGAGGAAGCTTTTTTTATTCATTTGTTTGTTTGTTTGTTTGTTTTTGCAGACACACCCCGGAAGCAGCGGCGTGAGAGAACCACGTTCACACGCGCGCAGCTTGACGTGCTCGAGGCGCTGTTCGCCAAAACGCGCTATCCCGACATCTTCATGCGCGAGGAGGTGGCGCTGAAAATCAACCTGCCCGAGTCCAGAGTTCAGGTGAGAGATCAGCTTAACAAGCAATCATCAAATAAAAGGTTTAATGTTACCGATTTCTACCACAGTGCTCTGAAATTCTGTTCTCTGATTGGTCAGAAGGTGTTGATGAATTTTCTATAACAGCAGCTCTGGAAGTATTGTTTATATTAACGCTCTTGTTCTGATGCCTTATGGTTTCTATAGTAACAGCTCGTTCACAGAAAGCGCATAATCCTATGTCCAATAATAAACAGATTCAAAACGTTTTGTTATTTAACAAAAACCAACATATAGACTAGGCTACAGTCATGCGGATATGGTGAAGTTTTCTGTAGGGAGACGTTTATTTAACATTGATGGAAGGAGTCTCCAGTGTCAGAGCTTTCTAACAGTCAGAGGTGAAGCTGTAGCTGTACATTTTCTGGCACAGGAAAGTGTTTATTATCTTCAATAACGAAGAGTGATGGGAACAGGAACTTGTTCACTTGCCGTGAACGTTCCACAACGTAACTATAAATGGATAAAAACTATGACATACATTAATAATTTTTTTTAAAATTGCAATCGTTGACAAATTGCTGCGGTATAAGTTGTGTGGTATGTGCGGTTACTGGAAAATAATAAACTTTTTGGTGCTAAAATAATGCAACAATTGTAGAATTTAAATGTTCATTTAGACTTCAAAATATAATTATAATTTTTTTTCAATTTACAGGTCTGGTTCAAAAACCGTCGTGCTAAGTGTCGGCAACAGCAGCAACAGAGCAGCGGACAGCCGAAACCTCGGCCTCCCAAAAAGAAATCATCCCCTAACCGAGACACGACCTCTGACCCTACAAATATTAACGCTACTGCTAATGCGCCCTACAGTCCAGTGGCTCCACCCCCTCCAGCCCCACCGACAGCCATCACTCCAAGCTCAACTGGCACAAATGCTAATGCGAGTGTCTCCATCTGGAGCCCTGCATCCGTCTCGCCATTGGCTGATCCACTCTGCGTGTCGAGTAAAACCGCATACGCAATGACGTATGCTCAGACTCCAGCCTACGCTCCAGCCTACGCAACTTCCTCGTCTTATTTCAGCGGCCTAGATTGCAGCTCATACCTCTCCCCAATGCATGCACCACTCTCGGCTACTGGGAGTGGCCCCCTTAGCCCTATCGGCTCTTCCTCCTCCATGGCTCTGGGCCAATCACAGGTCTCGCAAGGTTATGGCCCCGCCTCCCTCGGTTTTAGCACCATTGATTGTCTGGACTACAATAAAGATCAAACAGCTTGGAAGCTCAACTTCGGTGCAGCAGATTGCCTGGACTACAAGGATCAGAATTCCTGGAAGTTTCAGGTGTTATAGGCAGGGGGCACAGTCGAGGGGGGAATTTCAGACAAGCTAAAATTGTTCCTAATTGTGTCTTTGATTTCATTTAATTACATGATCTCCGGTGTTTCGCATCATTTTAAAACAGTCAATTACGTAAACGGATTGCTCGCATTCTAAACTCGAGTTTAGTTTAGTTTAAGTGGTTAAATTAATAAAATACAGTGAGCTTAAACAGATTCTCGTGGTATCAAAAATTCATGCGAATTGACTCGATCAGAAAAATTGTACGTAAAATTACTGTTAAATTTAGGCTGAGCGTGGGTTGGGTTTAACACTCGTAGCTTATTTATGATTTTATTTATATACAATCCCATAAAAATACGTTTTGCTCTTTACTATTGTTATGAATTTTGCATATTAAATGATGTGGGATTAAAACAAATCTGATCATTTTTCCGATACTTGTACACGATTTGAAAATTTCAAATGAGTAAAATGTGTAACGAACAGCTCATATCAGAATGATTTCGTGGTTGTGGCGTTTGTATTGTTTTTTACAACTTAATTGAGATGAAATTGTCCATATTCAACATGTAGAGTAATTGCTATAAAATTTAGCATATGAATGATTTGATTCAACGTTCACGAAATGTTTACTTAAATGTTTTAAGGCATCTGAGAAGAAGTTTGCAAATGATTCACTTTTTTCCCGGCTTTCTTCAAAATTCGAAAGAACTGAAAGTACTGAAACATCACATATTTAAAAAAAAAAGAACGGCATCGTTATAAATTCGCTGTGTCGATCTTTTATCTTTTCTTTTGCGTAGACTGTAATCATTTGTTGTTTTCGTTGCAATCGTGAATTGTTGAATTGTGCTTAATTTGTTTTCAGTTAATATCATCATGTTGTTAAAAAGATAACGTTGATATTCATTTTTTTTTTAAATAATTTTCGGCTAATTGTATTTTTATTTAATTTTTTTGTGCGTTCCTGTCATTGTTGCGTCTTCTGTAAATGTTAAACTGGACTTGAAAATGGCTAAATCATCTCTAATACAATAGTTTTTAATTAATGTTTAGAAAACTGCCAACTTTTTATTATCAATCTTAGTTTTTTCTCTATTTTTTTCAAACTCAGGGGTTAACCTGTACATGTAATAATGTTATGATTGTGTGTGTGTGTGTGTGTGTGTGTGTACGTGTGTGAAAGCTATAAATGATTAATTTTCACTCGTAAAAATTTCTTTCTTATTTTCGTTCTTATGTTGATGCTTCACATTTCCCCACATTTCTTTCTTCTTGCCCCCCCCAACTTTGTGTTTGCTTATTCCAACAGGAGTCTAAAGTTTGTTTGTTTAGAGACATTAAATTAAGATTCTAATAAAAGAATTATTGATTGTTCCACTTTTGTCCATGTTCAATCCTTTATCAATAATTTAGTAGATGTGATCGAAGAAGGACATAGATGTACAGAGAGACAGATAAGTTGCTAATCCCTGAGTGTCACATATGACCGGATGGAGACAGTGGACACACACAGGACCTAAACATATGATTCATTTATTTTCTCCCTAATCCCTGAAAAACCAAACAACAAGCTGCCCACTCCCACCCCCACCCCACACACACACAGCCCTAATCCCTACTACTTCCTCAGCTTTCTAATCAGAATACAGAGAATATCGATCAAAAATATAATAATAATGGACAAGGAGACGAGTTAGAGATCATGGATGGAATGATATAAAATTCCAGAATCTTCTCTCTCGTAAACATGTTTCCCTGTTAAAGTGCTTTTATGTTATCATATTACATTTGCCAGCAAAGTAAAGAAACATGTTTCCTTCTTCAGTTCGCATTTCCTAGCCCCGATGTTCAGATTTTAAGGCAGTTGTCTAGACATAATTGAGGAACTCGGCAAATTGAAAAATCTGGCAACCTTGTAGGTGTGAACTATATGCAGGTGATTTTAGATGCAAGTGAACATTGAGGCAAAAAATCTACAAAAGCATGTGAAAACCCAATTCAGACTACGCATAACATTCCCTACATAAATACTGATGTGACTTTTGAAACACCGAAAAGGGCCCTGTATGTCTGAATCATCACAGACTCATCTCAGCTGGATTAGTGGAGTTGTTCAGTGACTCCAACAGACTTGCTGACGCCATCTTTTGCCGCATGATTATCTATAACTGTGGACAAAAAAGGGTGCTCCAAAGTTAAAAACAGTTGCTGAAGCCAGTTTAATGATGTTATTATTGTCCTCAGCACATGGTTCAATCAGACACAGTTAAGAGGCATGGCCTAAAGCAGAATTGTGTGGTATTGTATGTTGATTTTTATTTGTAAATTTAAGCTAGTTTGCAACATGTGAATTGGTGGCTACATGCTTCCGTTACATAAATTAGCATTGTAGCTCCAGTGCAGAATTAAAGAATCAAACTTATTAAGTTTGTACAAGGAGATCTAGATGAAGAACCATTTGATCAAACAATTATGTAAATAGTCACTTGCTTCAACTCTATAAAGTTGGAATAAATCTCTTTCTCCCAGCCATGTTATCTATACTGATCTAATTTAAAAACAATTCCAATCCTCTTAGTGTCCTACCCTCATCACTACACTAAGTGAATTAGTCAGGATTACTCTCTCTCGCTCTTGCTGTCTTTCTCTCAGACTTGCAACCAATAGTATTTTTTCTCAAGTCTCTGTCTCCCTCTACATATCTTCTCCATTTTTTGGCTCCATTTTCTTTTAGATGATAAACCCATTTCCCCACATACTGATCTGGAGCTGCTCCAGAGATTCTGGAGATGATGTAAAGGATCGTTAGATCACGAAATGCTGGATATGTCTGAAACATCTCGAAAGATTCTTGAAATGATCTGGTGCTTCTGATTCATTCATTTTTTATTCTATTCTTGGATATGATTTGAAGTTGCTCTTGGGATTACTAAAAGCTAGTCTGGGTGTTCTGAAAAATTTCAGGTGATGCTCTATATATTCGGAAGATGATCTGAAGTAGCTCCAATGGGTCTTGAGAGTGGCCTAGAGATGCTCTAGAGATTCCGTAGATCTGAAAATTCTAGCTAGTCTGGATATGAGAGAGTCAAGAGCTGCCCCTGAGATTCTGAATATGATCAGGAGCTGCTCTAGTCATTATAGAGATGATGTCAAGCAGAACTTGAAGCGTTATTTCAGAACAACCTTAGAGATTCTGATCAGAAAATGCTCTACATATTCTGCAAATGCTCTCAGCTTTCTCTCGTCTTGAGGTGTCCAAGAACTGCTCTGGAGATTCAAAAGATGATCTGGAACTGCTCTAGAGATTCTGGGGGTAATATAAAGCAGTTCTAGATATTCTGCTCAAGAAATAGTGGATATTCAGGGAACAGATGTCAAACTTCCAGACCTCTAAAAGCACTTGAAATGCTCTAGACTCTAGAGATTTTGAGTTTATGATCTGAAAATTCTGAATACAATTTGAAGTTGTTCTTGGAGTGCCTAAGAGCTGCTCTGGAGATTCTGACGATGATGTGACGTAAACACATAGTGACGGGAAAAAAAAAAAAAAAAAAAAAAAAAGGGGTCTAAAACGATTGTCACCAATAATCCTCTTCCATGAGATCTTCGTTCCTGAAGTTTTCATCTCCAACCAAAATCTAACACACCAATTTTAATTTATCAAGAACTTCTTAAGGCGATGATTAGATGATCTTTTGGCACAATTATGGTTGGAGGTAAAGTCTTCATGAAGGAAAATCTTCTGGAAGATGGTACAACTGTTCTAAAGGGTCTTGAGGTGCTCTAGAGTCTACATATGATCTTAAAATGCTACATCTATTCTGGATATGAAAGAACTGAATTGACAAAGAGCTACCCTGGAGATTCCGAAGATGACCTGGAGCTGCCCTAGGGATTTGGGGCATGGTGTAAAGCAGCTACAGTGGTGTGAAAAAGTGTTTGCCCCCTTCCTCATTTCCTGTTCCTTTGCATGTTTGTCACACTTAAGTGTTTCGGAACATCAAACCAATTTAAACAATAGTCAAGGACAACACAAGTAAACACAAAATGCAATTTGTAAATGAAGGTGTTTATTATTAAAGGTGAAAAAAACCAAACCATCATGGCCCTGTGTGAAAAAATGACTATCCTAACTGGTAAACCCAATAACTGGTTGGGGGCCCCTTAGCGCCGCAACAACTGCAACCAAGCGTTTGCGATAACGTGCAATGAGGCTTTTACAGCGTCCTGGAGGAATTTTGGCCCACTCATCTTTGCAGAATTGTCCTAATTCAGTTACATTAGAGGGTTTGCGCATGAACGGCCTTTTTAAGGTCATACCACAACATCTCAATAGGATTCAGGTCAGGACTTTGGCTAGGCCACTCCAAAGTCTTCATTTTGTTTTTCTTCAGCCATTCGGTAGTGGACTTGCTGGTGTGTTTAGGATCATTGTCCTGCTGCAGAACCTAAGTTTGTTTCAGCTTGAGTACACGAACAGATGGTCGGACATTCTCCTTCAGGATCTCTTGGTAGACAGCAGAATTCCTAGTTCCTTTTATCACGGCAAGTCTTCCAGGTCCTGAAGCAGCAAAACGCCCCAGACCATCACACTACCACCACCATATTTTACTGTTGGTATAATGTTCTTTTTATGAAATGCAGTGTTCCTTTACGCCAGATATACTTGGACACACACCTTCCAAAGAGTTCCACTTTTGTCTCATCGGTCCACAGAATGTTGTCCCAAAAGTCTTGGGGATCATCAAGATGTGTTGTGGAGAAATTGAGACGAGCTTTGATGTTCTTTTTGCTCAGCAGTGGTTTTCTCCTTGGAACTCTGCCATGCAGGCCATTTTTGCCCAGTCTTTTCCTGATGGTGGAGGCATGAACGCTGACCTTAACTGAGGCAAGTGAGGCCTGCAGTTCTTTGGACGTTGTTGTGGGGTCTTTTGTGACCTCTTGGATGAGTCGCGCGGCGCGTCTTGGGGTAATTTTGCGTGCGGCCAGTACTCCTGGGAAGGTTCACCACTGTTCCATGTCTTCCGCCATTTGTGGATAATGGCTCTCACTGTGGTTCGCTGGATTCCCAAAGCTTTGGAAATGGCTTTATAACCCTTTCCAGACTGATAGATCTCAATTACTTTCTTTCTCAATTGTTCCTGAATTTCTTTGGGTCTCGGCATGATGTGTAGCTTTTAAGGATCTTCTGGTGGACCTTACTGTGTCAAGCAGCTCCTATTTAAGTGATGCCTTGATTGTGAACAGGTGTGGCAATAATCAGGCCTGGGTGTGGCTAGAGAAATTGAACTCAGGTGTGGACAACCACAGTTATAGTATGTTTTAACAAGGGGGCAATCACTTTTTCACACAGGGCCATAATGGTTTGGATTTTTTTTCACCTTTAATAATAAACACCTTCATTTACAAATTGCATTTTGTGTTTACTTGTGTTTTCCTTGACTATTGTTTAAATTGGTTTGATGTTCCGAAACACTTAAGTGTGACAAACATGCAAAGGAACAGGAAATGAGGAAGGGGGCAAACACTTTTTCACACCACTGCATAGACATTTTAGAACTGATCTACATGCCTGGAGTCCATAGGTGAAATCTAATGCATTTGAAAATATGCTACAGTTGCTGTAGTGTTTTGAGTCATTCTGGAACTGGATCTGGAACTGGATCTGGAACTGGATCTGGAATTGCTCTAATGGTTCTGAAGAGGATCTAAAGTAGCTAAAGGATTCTGGAGATGATATGGAGCAATTTCTTCTAGAGATTCTGTGGATTATAAAGATCCTTTAGATATTCTGGAGATCAAAACTTGCTCTATGTTGTAGTGAGATGGCCAAGAGATTCTGGAGATTATCTTAATTTACTCTGGAGTTTCTGGAAATGGCCTAATGCATGCTCTTGAGATTTTGGAGCCACTCTAAAAATTGTCAAGATGGTCTAGAAATGTTCCATAAAGACTTTCTTGTGCTAGTTTTCATTGTGTTGTTTTCAGTTTGTGCATTTCCATGCCTTTTTTTATTAAGAGATGCAGAAGATGCTGATTTCCAGAAGATAATGATCCTGGCTCAAGGCTTGGAATAGTGAATCTAATAGAATCACTGGGAAAACTGTGATGTAGGTATTCATTCTGGTGTCTCTTTAGCCTCCATGTTCCCATAGATGTTCTATAGATATTCTATACACAGTCTGGTTGTGTTTTCAGACGATTCTACAGTAATGAGCTGGTGTTGATTTGGAACCAGATTTGGAGTCTGGAACAACTCTATAAATTCTGGAAATACCTAGTCCATTTTTATGTCTGTCATGGGTGTTTTTTTTTGTATTTATATTTTATTCAGGAACCAGTGGAGGAAAGACAGCAATGGAATGACATGGTGAAGGTTGAAGATATGTTGCTGACATGACATGAAAGCACCAGTCAATAACTCTCTAACATGGGTCCATTCTTCTCCTCCACCTCATGCACTTCACCTCCCTCCATTTTCCCCTGTTTTTGTTTTCCTAATAGCTTTCCCATCTCCCTCCCTCCATTTGTCACTTTCAATCTTACCTTTCTAATCCAGCGATGACCTCAATCCTGTGATGTAATGGGTCACATGATACGGAATAGAAATGGCAAAGGAAAGAAAAACACACGCTAATCCAGATGGGTACAAGCCATTTCGTCCAATCAGAGCACTCTATCTGGGTACATCCTGTTTGGGGGACCAGTTGGTTGTTGGTAAGGGGACAGAGTTCAGAAACAACATGTTTATTTGTTCATTTTTTCAGAACTGAAAGTCAAAAGTGCTTTGGATTTAGTCAAAGTTGTCTTTTCCAAATGGTGCTTTGAAGTAAAGGTTTTTTCAGGGCTGTGGGAAAATCATAATGGAGGAGAGTGAAGTAGAAAACACCTGAAAGAATTGCACTCTTAAAAATTTCATATCATGTCGAAAACTGCAAAGATATGATAACGTCATGGTATGCTAAGGGTCCAAGTGTCATCATTTTCAGGCAAGGTTATATTTTCCTGTGTTTAAAGGAGTTTATATGTTCTACAAACTTACAGAACACAAAATAATCTAAGGTTCTTACAACTTCAAACATTTTGTGACACAAGCTTGATATTTCAAATTGTGGCACAAGCCATGGACTAATTGACATTTTAAACCAGGTAGCTATGTCCTTGCTCTATTATGATATCGTATGACAAAATATATATATATATTCATGGAAAATACTAAATCCAACTGAAAAATAATGAATCTTTCTACTCAAAATACTGTTTCTGCTAGCTACTCCTGATTTCTTCTGTTTTTGCGTATATCTCTTACTATATAGTTTTAGATCTTCAAAAAAAATCAACATAAAACAAAGGCAACCTAATAACTCACAATACAGTTTTTTTAAGCAAAAAAAATTAGTTATCCAACACCTATCACCCACGTGAAAAACTAATTGCCACCTTAAACTTAAAATATGGTTGTGCCACCTTTAGTAAATATAACTGCAACCAAAAGCTTCCAATAACTGGTGGTCAGTCTTCCACAGCACTGTGGTGGAATTTTCGCCCACTGCTTTAGTTCAGCCAAACCGGAGGGTTTTCAAGCATGGACTGTGTGTTTAAAGTCCTGCCACAACATCTCAAATGATTCAACTCAAAACTTTGTCTATGTCACTCTAAAACTTTAATCTTGCTATTTTTTGAGCCATTCAGAGATGGATATACTCCTATGCTTTGGGTCATTGTCTTAACGCATTATCCAATTGCTCTTGAGTTTCAATTTATGGACCGAAGACCAGAAATTCTCCTTTAGGATTGTCTGGTAGAGAGCAGAATTCATGTTCAATTATTGCAAGCTGCCCAGACCCTAAAGCAGGAAAGCATCCCCACACCATCACACTTCCACCACCGTGCTTGACCATAGGTATGATGTTCTTTTTGTGGAATTCTCTGTTTGGTTTACGCCAGATGTAATGGCACCCCCATCTTCCAAACAGTTCCACTGTCAACTCATCAGTCCACAGAACATTCTCCCAAAAGATCTGAGGATCATCAAGGTGTGTTTTGGCAAAATTCAGACAAGCTTTAATGTTCTTCTGCTTTAGCAGTGTTTTTCACCTCTACACTCTACACCATGGGTGCCACATTTGCCCAGTGTCTTTCTGATAGTGGAGTCGTAAACAGTAACCTGTATTGATGCAAGAGAAGCATGTAGATCCTTTGATCTTGTCCTTGGCTGTTTTGTGACTTCCTGGATGAGTCGTTGCTGTGCTCTTGGAGGAATTTTGGAATCTTGGCCACTTCTGGGAAGGTTCAATAATGTGCAGAGTTATTCCATTATGGAGATATTGTGTGTTCTTCGAGTCCCAGAGCCTTGGAAAATAGCTTTGTAACCCTTCCCAGACTGATGGATTTCTATCACCTTCTTCCTCATCATTTCTGGAATTTCTTTCAACTTTGGCATAGTGCCCATTTAAGTGTTGATTTGATTGAACAGGGTTTGCAGTAATCAGGTTGTGTCTAGTCTAGCTGAAACCCATTATGAATGCAGTGTCATATATTTGGGGATTTAGTAACTATACTAAATGTTATACAAAATAACATTTCACACAGTTCCAGTTAGAATTGGATAACCTTTTTTGCTTTAATAAATTACATTATCATTTAAATACTCTATTTTGTGTTTACTCAGGTCGCCTTTATTTTATCTTAGATTTTATTTTCATTTTTGAAACATTTTAATATGAGAGATTGTCACGATTCCCTCGTGCAACTGTGCGTGTTGAGCGCTGTTGCGCATGCGCGGGCCTCTTCCGGGGTGACGTCAAGGGTCACGTGTGTTGTGGAATTGCGGGCAGCTGTGAACTGTTGCGGCGCTAAGGACTGGAAGTCTATTTATACCGGGAGCCGTGTTCCACACGGGGTGGTTCAACTGTCTGACTGACTGACTGATATGGACATATCGACGTGTGTGTCTGACAGAATGTATGCCTTGTAAAGCTAAAGGGCGACTATCGGGATTCGCCGTTTCAGTTTATGTTTATGCCTTAGCCGTAGCATTAGCGCTACCTGTAACCAAGTGAGCATAGTTAGCTCAGGAGTCTGTTTATCGTGTTTTGTATTGCATTCGTCACTGTTAATAAAAGTCACCGTTCCACTGCGACTGCATCCTTCCCTTCACGTCACGTCACGTAACAGATTGAACCACCTGACCATGGATGCAGCAGAGGAACGGAGAGGACACCGAACACAAAACCCCACGCCAAGTATCCCCGCCTTGGATTTGATGCAATTCGCACAGAGGACTTTCGAGGACATGCCGGAGCGGTATGATGGTCTCTCTTATCCGGATTGTTTTGTGACCATTTATTTGGCTTATCTTGTCTCGCTTTTTTGGCCCAGTTCGTACATGGGCCCAGCGAATAGTGGCCATGAGACCCGGGGTGCTGGAGGATATTTGGCAGTTTTTGGAGCTATTTTTGGACGTGTATGGAGAACCAGGCCAGAGTTACTGTATGACCTGGATGAATTGCTAGGGGAAATGAATATGGTGACTAGTGCGGAACACTATGAGTGGGTGAGACAAGTAGAGAAGATGGACAGGACTGTCACCGCTCATCCAGTGAAGCGAGTTTCGCTCATCTCTAAGTCTCCAGTCCAAGCCACAGCCACAACTCATATCCAACCTCTGGCCAAAGCTCTAAATCAACCTCCAAACAAGATCAAGCCTCAAGTGCCTACCCAAGCTGTGCCTCAACCCCCTATCACTGCCAAGCCTCACGTTCCAGTTGCAGTCACACAGAGTAAGAAGGATTCTGAATCTCCCAGGAGGTAGAGCAAGGCTCAGCTGCAGGAGCTCCAACTGAAACACAGCAAGAGCAAGAAGCAGAGGAAGGAAATGGCTGAAAAAATGAGCTGCATGCAGTTGGATTTGGAAGGTTTGCACAGCACCCTGTCTGAAGTGGAGAGTCAATGCATCAAAGCCACTAGAGAATCCTCATCCATTAAGTTGCAACTGCAGGCAACACAGGATTTGCTGCAAGAGGAGGCTCGCTAGAAACAGGCTCTGAGCTTACAGTTTCGTCAACTAGAGGATGAACAGAGTCGACTGAAGGAACTTCTGGAGGAGGAAGAGGAGAGAAGGAAGAGTGCAGAGAAACAGCTTCACCCCGTTAAGACACAGATGTCAGAATTGAAAAAGAAATTCGAACAGGTGCATGAAATGGAGGCAGAGCTAGAGGATGAGAGGAAGCAGAAAGCCCTGGCTGTAGCAGCAAAGAGGAAGCTGGGGCTTGACCTGTCTGAGCGGGAAGCTCAACTCATCCAGGCCAGTAAAGCTCGAGATGAAGCACAGGGACAGCTGAAGATGGTACAGACTCAGTTAAAGGATCAGTTGCTTTATGTGGATGAACTCGAAACGGCCAGAGAAGCTGCACGGAGCAGCGCCGAAGAGAGTGAACGCAAGGTCAAGAGTCTGGAGGCTGAAAATGTACAATTACATGAGTATCTGTCTGCAGCTGATCGCAGTCAGAAGCAGGTTCTGCAGGAGAGAAATGAGCTGCATCATGAAGTGACCAGCTGTAACTCCAAGGTATCTGCATTGAATGATGAGAAGCGAAGGTTGGAGGCTCGTATTTCACAGCTGGAGGGGGAACTTGATGAGAAACAGGGCAACATTGAACTCGTTAATGAACGACTGAAGAAGGCTAATGCACAAGTGGACCCGCTGAGCACCGAGCTAGCGTGTGAGTGCCGCACGGCTCAGAAGAATGAGACTGTGCAACAGCAGCTAGAAAGACAGAATAAGGATCTAGCTGGCAAAATGCAGGAGCTGGAAAGCTTGGTCAAATTGAAGTATCAGGTCCACGACGTACAAGTCCAGACCCAATCTCAAGTCTTGGATACCCACATCCAAGCCATGTCTCAAGTCTTAACGGTTCAAGCCCAAGTCTTGTCCCAAGTTCCTGATTTCTTGTCCGAGCCGGCTGTTCTCGAAAATCCAGTGCAGTTTAGGCCGGAGGCTAGCCCAGAAACTTTCTTTTTTGAGATGTTAGCAACCTGTTAGTGCTAGCAGTATGATAGAAGGAGATTTATATTTATAAAGATTTATAAAGCAGTCTAGTGTTCCATAGAAATGTAAAAAGCTGAAAATATCGATTTAAGCTGTTTTAGTAATTCATCAACTAAACCTAAGCCTAATATTAGCAGTAATGACTAAAATATAACTAAATAATATAAAAGTATTTTCTTCATAAGAAAAATGAAGTCTAAATTAGCTGTCAAAATGAACACTGGTATCCATGAGATACATGATTTACTTTTTTTTTTTGTTACAATTATATATAAATGTATAGCAAACATTTACAGTAGTACAGTAGTAATGAAATGCCACTGGTAATGTTTTTGTCATTCTTAAATAACAAAATCTTAAACTGCTTTTAATCTTTTGCATTTTGTTGGCTCGGTTATAACCGGATATATTACATTTTAATCGTTTATTTCATAATATAATTATTTATTCATAACTATTCAATACTTTTAGCATGTGCTAGTGAAAATTTAAGGACATCTAATTTGTTTTACTTTTCTTGCTGAACTGAATTGTTTGTAAAGGAAGTAAAATGTAAAAGAGAAATGAAAATAAAATAAAGATTAGTGGTAGTTTGTTTAAAAACTACCTTTCTTTACAGGGACCATCTGAATGTCTCCATAATGTCATATTTTCTAGTCATTACAAGGACCCTGTCATATGGTCCTCAGAAAAGCTAAATACATGCTGTTTCTCACACACACAAATTGAAATGACCACACACGCACATCAACTACCAAGTGTTTATGTGGGGTGTCCTCACAGAGCCTTTGTCCCTGAATGGTACCATTGTGTGTGTGTGTGTGTGTGTGTGTGTGTGTGTGTACTGCAGAGCTGCAGGTTGAGCTCGTGGCTGAACAAGGTTAATCCCTCTGTGCACTATGCTGTACTAATCACCGGGCCTCACTAATCTCTCTCTCTCTCCCCTCACTCACACACACACACACACACACACACACACTTACACACACTTACACACACACACTTTATAGCCTGTCTCTCATTTCTCCCTGTCTGTCTGTCTCAAAAAGAAATGTAGTAATGCAGGTTAAATGAAATTGTCATATCTGTGAAACACACACACACACACAAACAGGGCTTTTAGCATCCTGTTCTTACCCCCCTTCTAGACATCTGCCCTCTTTTCTACCCTCTTTCTCCCTCAGTCCCAATTAATCTGCGTTCTGTTGGTCAGCATTTTGCGAAAGCAGACAGACGGATCGCCAGTAATCCTGCTGCCTACAGAAGCACACACACACACACACACACACACACACACACACACCTTGGAGAAGGTGAACTTGCCTGAGGAACTGCACCTGCACCTCTAAACATTAAACACACATACTGTCATAAAATACATAACGTTCGTACACATTGCAACAAACACCAAAGTTATAAAGTGTTTGTTTCTTTTGTCTAAGAATTGCAGAATTCTTTTAAACAAAAATTTTAAACACCTAAACGTCAAACTCTAACAGTAGTCATGTAAATCAGGGTTCTCAAAATTTTAGCAGCCAGGGATCTTGTTATCTTTATATTCCGTGTTAATATTGGTTATACGTTGTGTATTGTTGGTATGCTGTACACCTAACTCGTATAACTAAATACGTACCTTCATACATACCTGAGTCACTTGAGTTGTTGTCATAGTAACCGACATCCATGATGTCAGCATGATCGAAGACTCGAGGAGGCATCGTTTCATTTGGGATGCACACACTGATCTGACACACCCATTTTCACCTCATGATGAAGTGTGTTAATAAGCAGATGATTTGAAGTAAAAGAGTTCTCATAAAAATGTTTTTCTAAGCGTTTGTTGCCACCTGGTGGTCGGAGTAAGATCTGCACACTGAGGTGTAACAAATAAAAGCAGAACAGTTTTGTTGGTCTAAGGTGTTGAGTTTTATTTCAGCGATGTGTTGCATGTCAAACAGAGTCTTTAATAATGCAATATATACCTATAGAGATATACATGTATGTCATCATCATCATTAAATTCCTCTCAGTGAAGATGTTTCGTCTCATCTGGGACTCAATAAAACTGTAACCTGGTGCGTGTTTCTTATCAGAAATTATTATTAGAAAAAAAAACAGCTATACTGAAACATGACAGCAGGTTCAATGTGGTGACCCCACCTACAACGGGCATGGTTTATAAAGACACGCCTACTCCCTGTCTGCTATCGCCACCAGGTGAGTCTCGATCTCCTTCTCGCTTAGAGTTCTGAGAGAGAGAGATAGAGTGAGAGAGAGAAATATTAGTTAAAATAGTTCAAAGAGAGGAAGCATTGAGGTCACAAAGAATGCAAGAGAAAGAAAGAAAACATTTAAGAGAAAGAAAAAGAAAGAATGGTTGAAGGAATGAAAGATCAAAAGAAGAAGACCAAGAAAAGAAAGAAAGAATGAAAGAAGGGAAAGAAAAGTAAAAAAGTGAGGGAGAGGGAGAAAGGAACCATGAGAAAGAAATATGGAAAGAGAATGGAAGAGTGACAGAAAGAGATGTATACAGTGGGACAAAAAAGTTCAGGAAGAAGAGAGAGGAGAGCGAGGAGGTAGGGATGGAGGGATAGATGCTTCGCTCATCACTGAAAAAAGAAAGGAATTACAGTAATAACAAACTTGATTGACAGCTGTTCGTACTCATTACATGTTTTAGCTTCATACCTGAACTTGGGCTTGTCTTTACTAACCACGCCCACCTCCAGCTCGGTGGCCTTAAAGTCCATCGATAAGACTGATGAGAGGCAGGAGATCGCCAACTAGAGGATGGGAGCAGAACACAACACTCAAACACACACCAAGGACACGTTTATAACACTGTATTTAGTCGAAGGTTCGAGTAGACGTCAGTGTAAACTTCAAAGGGTAATTGATCCAGCAAATCAGGATCTTCATGAGCTGATATGGCTTCGTATGAACGTTTTTGGTATGCAACACATTCGCCATTTATGTGGTTGAAGTCAGACGAACGAATTGTGTTGCTAGGCAACACAAGTATGCTAGCTAAATCGTTAGAAATGAGGCGCGCTCAAACAGGTTCACGTCAAGATTTTTTCATGGAAATTGTTATAAAACTTTAATAGCGCCACCAGCAGTTTTGGAGCACTCGGGTAAGCAAGCTTGTAATCTCATGACGGTGGTTTCGCAAAGCAGTTAGGAATATCAACAATTTCCTCGGATGTGTTTGTAAATTACTTTCAACAAGACTTCATATGACTTAAAACAAAGTGGATACTTTTTCCAGAAATACGACCAGTTACGAAGCTACCAAGGAATTTGCTCATTTGGCCAAGACTGAATTCCTGTTGCAAAATCGTAGGTTCTGATGTGATTAAAAAACATTATTGAAACACTGGCAGGTTTACGTTAGGAAACAAATAATGTCACTGACGCAATAAGGTGGAATATGATGAATGTAATAAAGAAAATATTTTTTCTCAGTTTTCTTAGTGTACGAATGCTGCGCTACCTCAACTGTCCTGTCAAAAGTAAGCTCTGGTTTTTTCTTCATTTTTTTCTCCAGGTAGCTGTTGGCCTCCGTCTGTTTGGCTCCGACAGCCGTGGCGTGAAAACCGCAGAAATACCCGGCCGGGTCGCACTTATACAGGACGGGGCCGTGCTGAGGATCCACAGCTATCAGCATCATACCTAACGCAGGTCAAGCACATGAAATAATAAGGAATTTCTTCATTATAAAGTATAATAGTCTTATATGCAGTTGATCTTGGAATAATCTAGTCCCACCCATATGTAGCTAGTGTTTGTAGGTGGCTGTATCAGTATCATGGGCTATTTTCTGTAATCTCATATAATATAATCCTACTTCACTCCATTTCAGTTCCAAGCTAAGCAGGAAATCGTAAAGAATGAACAGGAAGTGAACTCACAGCAGCCCAGAGGCCTCATCTCAGCGTTTTGTGTGTAAACCTGCGAGATATCAGCGATACGTCGACACAACATGTCCGCCGTGATGTCATACCCATTCTTATACTTCCACTCAGCGGCCTCCACGCGGGCACGGTGCACCTGAGAGCGGCTGTCGGCTACAGAACACACAGCACAAAGACAGTAAATGTATGTGTGTGTGTGTGTGTGTGTGTGTGTGTGTGTGTGTGTGTGTGTGTGTGTGTGTGTGTTTGTGTGTGTGTGCGTGTGTGAGTGTGTAAGATGAGAAGATGAGAGCCTCACCATAATGTCCAGTCATCACACATCCAATGCGCGGCGTGAGGCGGAATATGTTTGTAACCGTAGAAGCGTCCAGAAGCTTGTCCTGCACATGTGAGGAGAGAGAATAATCGATAACACACACACCAGCATAACAGAATTACTCTGTTGCAGAGTGTAACTCAAGAACATCGTGCTTTCTCTCTCTCTTTACATTTTTGTCCTACTTAAATGCCAGGCCTGAACAATGAAATCTAAATTAAATACATCTTATCTTTCTTACTCCAAATGCTGGAGGATGAAGTTTGCTTAATATCGCTTTATTCTATCATTGGTTGTCACTTTGTCTCAATATAAACTAGCAAGATGGAAATGCAGCCCTGCATGCTTGGTGGCAGGTGTGTGTGCTCAGGTGAGATTAGAAATAAGGGATTGATGAATGTTGAAACTGAAGCTCACGGTTAACTCTACTCCTATTAGCTCATCCTGCCTTTGTCGCTAACTTGGATGATTATTTATCAAAACATTAAATAAAATCATGTCAACATTTTCCTCGCCAAACTTTACAAAAGTTGCGGATATTCTTCATAATAGCGTGTGTATGTTGATAAACACAACTCACCCATAAATGACCAAGTGTGTTCATGGCACAGCTTACAGTGCCTTGTGAAAGTATTCGGCCCCCTTGAACTTTTCAACCTTTTGCCACATTTCAGGCTTCAAACATAAAGATATAAAATTAAAAAAATTTGTGAAGAATCACCAACAAGTGGGACACAATTGTGAAGTGGAACAAAATCTATTGGATATTTTAAACTTTTTTAGCAAATAAAAAACTGAAAAGTTGTGCGTGCAAAATTATTCGGCCTCTTTACCTTCAGTGCAGCAAACTCACTCCAGAAGTTCAGCGAGGATCTCTGAATGATCCAATGTTGTACTAAATGACTGATGGTGATAAATAGAATCCACCTGTGTGTAATCAAGTCTCTGTATAAATGCACCTGCTCTGTGATAGTCTCAGGGTTCTGTTGAAAGCGCAGAGAGCATCATGAAGACCAAGGAACACACCAGGCAGGTCCGTAATACTGTTGTGGGAGTTTAAAGTGGGATCGGATTGCACAAAAGATTTCCCAACCTTTAAACATCCCAAGGAGCACTGTGCAAGCGATCATTTTGAAATGGAAGGAGTATCAGACCACTGCAAATCTACCAAGACCTGGCCGTCCCTCTAAACTTTCAGCTCAGACAAGGAGAAGACTGATCAGAGATGCAGCCAAGAGGCCCATGATCACTCTGGATGAACTGCAGAGAACTACAGCTGAGGTGGGAGAATCTGTCCATAGGACAACAATCAGTCGTACACTGCACAAATCTGGCCTTTATGGAAGAGTGGCAAGAAGAAAGCCATTTCTCAACGTTTGGTGTGACGTTTGGTGTGTCTCCCAGGCGGCTTGTGGCAAACTTTAGACGAGACTTTTTATGGATATCTTTGAGAAATGCACAGTGCTCCTTGGGATGTTTAAAGCTTGGGAAATCTTTTTGTATCCAAATCCGGCTTTAAACTTCTCCACAACAGTATTACGGACCTGCCTGGTGTGTTCCTTGGTCTTCATGATGCTCTCTGCGCTTTCAACAGAACCCTGAGACTATCACAGAGCAAGTGCATTTATACAGAGACTTGATTACACACAGGTGGATTCTATTTATCACCATCAGTGATTTAGGACAACACTGGATCATTCAGAGATCCTCGCTGAACTTCTGGAGTGAGTTTGCTGCACTGAAAGTAAAGGCGCCGAATAATTTTGCACGCCCCACTTTTCAGTTTTTTATTTGCTAAAAAAGTTTAAAATATCCAATAGATTTCGTTCCACTTCACAATTGTGTCCCACTTGTTGGTGATTCTTCACAAAAAATTAAAATTTTATATCTTTATGTTTGAAACCTGAAATGTGGCAAAAGTTTGAAAATTCAAGGGGGCCGAAAACTTTCGCAAGGCACTGTATTTTCAATAAGTAACGCCCACAAAACTCAATAAAATGCAACGCTCACAGAGAGTTTAAAATGATCAAATGGCAACCATACGGTGAAAGAGAGCCTTCTAAATGCAGCGTGTGCTAAATCATCTGATAATACAGCTACCGATAGCTACCTCAGACACACAGTGACCCTTGTTCCTTTTGTCCTAATTAAATGGCTAGTTGTATTTTTGTCCGAATTGATTCGTTTGATTCGTCTTTCAAGTCGTTAATATAAAATGACTCAGTTTCGCGAATATAATCCATATATAAAATCGCAGTAATTCACCACCAGTTCTTTGAACTTACTCAATTTCCACGAATACCACGTTTTCTGAATTCATGTTCCTATGATTTTTATTTATTTTATTTTTTTTCGAATAAATTGGCTCGTATCTAGCTTAATACTTAAGGTCCAATATCTGAATAAATGAGAAGTAAGACACTTCTGGGTTTGGTTGTACTCAGACGTACTGGAATTTTCTTCTGCGTGACAACGATGGCACAGTCTTGTCCTCTGATGCCCACAGTGGTCAGTCCGCTCTGACCGATGGCCTTAAAGGCGTACTCTGAAGGAGAAAAACACACACACACAAGGCTAAACAACGGGATGCCAATATGCTTCGTACGTAATTCTCTTGACGGACAGGAAATAAAGTGTATGCTAGAAAACAATGCAATGCCGTCCATGATGGAAATGTTTTTCTCCCAATGTCCACGATTTTCTCATGTTTAAACTTCCCATCACACACACTAAATTACTTAAATGACTTAATTAACTAGCTACGGTTCGGTTATGCTAATATTACATTTGTTAGCAAATTAAGGTCAACTGACTGCCCTCAGGAACAAAACTTTTTGGTACCATTCACTTGGAAATGTGAACTGAGTGTACCTTTAACATCATTTAAGGGTAGGTTTTAACTGTAGACTAAGTGTAAGTTTCTACATTAAAGATATATACACATACTAAAGATACCAAAAGGTGTCCAATTGTACCCCCCAAGTTAAAAAGAAAAGTACAGTTTAGCACCCTGTTGTTTTCCTGAGAGCGTAATCCACGATCTCGTCTACAGGGAGCCGTTCATTTATCAAAACAGTCAATGAATCCTGAGCGAAGCGTCCATTTGGGATTCTACCGGTGAAAAGTTCATATAATAACGAGTTAACCTCTCCTCTGACTTGTCTGTAGATGCTGAGAGGAGTAAAATGCTAGCTAAGCTCAAGTTTTGTTCAACTATATCCAGCTAAGCTTTTGTAACAAAGTCACAACTGGGCTATTGTGCTGCCAGTAATTGGGACCATTTTTATTGCATATAGTTCACAAAACTGCCTCATAGTGTGACTTGATCATTTGACGAGATAATGTGAGAAAGCTAAGCTGACACTGCGAGTGTTAGCCTGTAACCAGCTAAGCTAGGCTAAGGCTAACAGACCTGACGATGACATGACAGTCTAAGACTGCACTAGATTTGGCTGGATTTATGGCACATACATAGAAAGAGTATAGAAGACATCAGTTCATATATGATTTAATAATAATAATAATAATAATCCAAATAAATCATTAGTACAAGTAAGTCCGCACTTCATGGTTATGTACTGCACTTATGAAAGTAGTTTTTGATACTTCTTTTTTTTTTGTTGTTGTTGTTGAGAACAACAGACACA
Organism: Ameiurus melas; assembly: GCA_012411365.1. Lineage (NCBI taxonomy): Eukaryota > Metazoa > Chordata > Actinopteri > Siluriformes > Ictaluridae > Ameiurus > Ameiurus melas. Next base: position 9,563,553 of record CM022759.1, on the reverse strand, counting down.
CTCATACACACAGGTGTGTGTGTGTTCGCCTGCTTCATAAACAACCCCTGAACCTAATCCACAAGCAGGACAGGATTTATAGAATAAAAACTCAGCTTTACACACATCTGATGTTTGCTGGGAAAATAGCAATAATCGTGAAGCATCTCCAGATCGAGTTCTCCACAGATCATAAACCCTTGGTAGAGTGTTGGGGAAACTCACCGACTTGATACAAGCGCCCTTCTGGAGAGAAGATCGTTATATGGCGGTCAAAGCCAGCGTTTGAACCCCGAGACATTGTGGAGGAATGTTCCAAAAATACAGACTATCCGACTTTAGAGTTTAAACACTGAGAGGAGAGATTCCTCAACCCTTGTGTCTGCTCAAAGCGGCTTTCCTCTGTCGGGGTTTTTTTACTTTCACTTTCGTTTTCGCCGCCTTGGCCTACGTTAGAGCGAGCGAGTGTTGCTCGTATTTCCGTACTAGACAGTACGCAGAACTCCTAGCCACGCCTCCACCTAGCGTACGCCATGTGCGTACTTCTTAGTGGGGTAGTGTGCGGTTTCGGATCGCTTTCATATCAAATACAAGGAAGTCAAGAACTTTTATAAGGAATAAATAGCTTGAATATAATTAGCGTGAAATATCATTAGTATTATCCGTATCATTTTGTAATATGTAATTAGTTTTTTTTTTTTGCACGCAAATGGCAACGTGTGTGACGTCATCAAATCGCGCAAAATAACATCCATCCGTCCATCCATCCATTCAAGTAACATAAAATCATAAACAATCAAATTACTATTAATTAGTAACATAAATCATTAGTAACATAAAATGTAGTAACATTAGTAACATACACATTAGGGAAATGTTATGTTTATGTTATGTTTAATGTTAACATAATATGTAGTAAACATCCATCCATCCATCTTCTACCGCTTATCCCTTCTTCAGGGTCGCGGAAAAATGTAGTAAACATTAGTAACATAAATCATTGGTAACATAAAATCATAAACAATCAAATTAGTATTCATTTTAATTTTACAGGCAAATGACAACGTGTATGACGTCATCAAATCGCGCAAAGTAACATCCATCCATCCATCCATCCATCCATCCATCCAAGTAACATAAAATTGGTCATTTAGGTTATAGGAAATTCACTGGTTGTTTTATTGTTTTGTTTTTTTCGAAGTCATATAAATCACACTATTTTTTATTATATAACAATAAAACGGTTAAAGTGACGACAAAAAAATGGCAGTCTAAATAGTTTTATGATCACTGCATTACTCAATAATATTATGCCATATTAATCATGTCAGAACTTTTTTCCACCATCGATGTGATATTACAACGTATAAAAAAAATCATAACTATTATATTATTATTCTATCCAGAATGTCGAAATGCTATAAATTTGAATACCAATCTTCTCCTAGTTTCATACTGATTAGTAAATTTATATATAGGTCAATAGAATGTAAAATATTATAGAAGGATAATTTGTTTTATTTGCAATATTATACTTTTTTGATTATTTATTTGCGAGTGTGATATTGTTGCGCGCTGCACTGTAACACCCGTAGGGTCATAAATAGTCTACATAGTTACCAAACTAACAAGAGAACTTACTGTTCTTCTTTTTCACTGTGATTACTGTTTATGCAAATCGCAGTCGATTTGAATATTCATTAGGGCTGACCTTTGGCTCCTCCTCTCCTGTCCTGTGCATCTCGGTGTCCAGGCTCCTGCATCCTCTCGGAGCTTTTCTGGAGGTCGGGACCGGACATGGCGAGCCGGAGAGTGGGCTTCTGTCTGAGCGTGAAGAAACGGCGGCGGATGAACCTGAGCGCGTTCGCTCACCTGTGCGCGTGAGAACCGGAAACCTTGGTTTTTGTTTTTGATCTTCAGTTTTAGTGCTTTGCATGGCGTATAAGGGATCCACCATTTTATAGACTATGCAGTGCACTTGGAAAAAAAGGAGGAACAGCTCAAATTAGCGCATTAATTAATGTGGTGCACTTTTAAAGAAAACCCGAATTGACTCTTTGCTGCACCATAAAATGCACTACATGCTTTTTACAGTGAATAGGACGCTTAATAATCTTGCTGGTTAATCTTTGATTATGTCTAGTGCCAGACCTATGGCGTGACGTCATTAAACGTTTAAATGTACTATATCATGTAGTATACAAACTCCTAGATTAGTGTGCTTATAGAGGCTATTAGTGAGCTGAATTCCACTCCCTGTTGACCATGTGCACTTACAGGCAGTAGGGAGCTGAAGCCCAATTACATTTTTCATTAGACATCTATAACATTCAATATTGTGTATACAATATCTTTATCTATGATACTGTACATTCAGTAGTATGTATACGTCAGCGGATATGCTGCTATTAACGTGATCATGTGGTTCCTAATAACAATACATAATGTGTATTAGATTACTATGTATAATACTACAAGATATACCCTATTTCGTGTACTAGATGTATAGTTAAACAACAACAACAACAACTAATTAAGACTCAGCTCCAGATTCCCAATACATATACTACATTTGCATTGTGGTCCAATTGGATTTTTTTTTTTTTTACGTTTCGCGCTATCGTCCAGAGAACATGAGTTCAAATCCCTACAAGGATTCCAAAACAGCTAAATTGGCTGTGCTGTCTGAGTGGGAGGGGCATAATCTGTCTCTCCCCTGTCAACCACAGCAACAGTAGTCAGTTGTGTGCATCTGTGAGATCAGGTATGCTGAAGAGGGAAGATAGCGCTTTCCTTGATATTCAGGCAGTGGTGGCTCATGGTTAAGGCTCTGGGTTACTGATCAGAAGGTTCTAGCCATAGCACCACCAGGCCGCTGTTGGGCCATTGAGCAAGGTTCTTAACCCTCTCTGCTCCAGGGGATCTATATCGTGGATGATTCTGCACTCTGACTCAGAATTCCTAACAAGCTGGCATATGCGAAGAAAAGAATTTCACTTTGCTGTAATGTATATGTGACAAATAAAGGCTCATTCTTCTAGACGACACTCTGAAGGATTTTATATAACGTCACATACATTTACAATTACATCAAGCTGTCACTATAGCAAAAGAGGGACATACCAAAAACTAAGAATTTCTGAAATTCATGTAAACTTTAGACTCAATTGTTGCTGATATAATTTGTAATTAACAATTTTGTATTAAATTAGAAAAGAATGTAAAATAGAATCATCTTCACAAGTGGCCTCATACATTTTGACCCCAGCGTATTTCATACCATATCTACAGCACGTATCAAGAACACGGAGCTGAATCACAATTAGCTTTTTATTATAGTGCACTAAAAAGGGTATGTGTAATATATAGGTTAAGTAGATCAGACATTAGATATGTTGATATTAATGTGGTCATTTGGTCTCTCTTTAGAGGCAGAGGTATTGAGGTGGTTGAGGTAAGTGTTTTGTTAATTGCTCATCATTTTTAGCAATTATATTTGTTACTTAATTATACATTTGCATAAAAGTTTTTTTCTCATTATTATTAGAAATTATCTGTCAATCAATATTTGAGTCAACTAATAAGTCAATCAACCAAAGAGTCAATCAGTCACTGAGTCAGTTATTAAGCCATTCAATTAACAATTAAATTAATAAATGAATCAACCAAACAGGGAGTCAATTAATGAGTCAAATAATAAGTAAATCAATGAGCCAATTAAACATTGAGGCAATCAATAAGTCAAACAATCAGTTAATCAGTGAGGAAATAAATGAGTCCGTCAACGAGTTAATCCATGAGTCAAACAATGAATCAGTCAATGTCAATGAATCAGGATTTGGAAACAGGGCTTAGGGTAACAAGAGATGTAAGAAAAGGCTAAACTGAGTCTTGAAGCAGTCATGACAGTTCCCAAACACACTAGCATCTCTTTATCATTTGGCCAACCAAATTAAAAAAACAAATATTATTGCACTCTCTCTCTCTCTCTCTCTCTCTCTCTCTCTCTGTCTATTGCAGGTGGCTTTGCTTTCATTCATTGTTCACTGTCACAGACACCTGCAGTCACCAATTCTACAATTCTCACAATCCCCCCCCCCCACACACACACACACTCACAAACTCACATAAACATACTGTCTGTCCTAAACACTAGAATTCATGTCTGCTTACTGTTTTTTCCAATGTAAGATAACAAAGTTTACTGAACACACATGAAAAGAGATAATGATTTATGAATGCACTGTCCTCCATTTTCTTTTTTGATCAGGTCCCACTGATTTGTTAAGTCTCATTGACAACCACTGTTTAAGAGACACATACTTATTTTTCTACTTAGATGGATCTGAGTCGAACGATGGATTCTCAGGGCCCGTTCGACATCATCGTTCACAAACTCTCCGATGTGATTGTAGAGGCAGAACATGACAGTCAATCACAGCAGCTTCTTGACAACTTCCAGGTAATATTTTAATACACTCAGTGTAACCAAAGAATGATTTCAATATTATACTATAATATTGTAAAATAATTAGACTCCATTAAAAATCACTCCCTGGAAAGTGAGACCTTTATAGAAAGTAAACTCACTGAGTAATCAATCAACTCATCCAATCAGATAATCCAGTAGGTCAGTTAATCAGATAATGCAGTCAAATCATCCTATCAGATAACCTGACAACTGACTTATAGGTCACAAACCATCCAGTCAGTTTATAAAATGGTAATGAGATTGTCCATTGAACCAGTTACTAGTCAAATTATCCAATAGGCCATCTAAGAGATCATCAATCCGGATCATCCAACTGGACAAGCCAAACAGATCAGTCAAAAGATAATCTAAAAGTCATCCAAGTAGCTTGTTTCAATTGGATCATCCAACAAGTGACTGATTAGATCCTTCAGTAGATCACAGGTCAGACACAAACAGTTAGATCATCAGATCAGATCAAACATCCAGTCAGTTACTCCAATAGGTCATCCACTTAAACTATCCATTCAGATTATCCGTTTATCCAGCAAGTGATCCATTCACATCATCAGATCAGGTGATCGAATAGAGATCATACAGTAGGTCACAAATAGGACTCTCCAATCAGATCATCCAGTAAGGCATCTGTTTAAATGATCTAATCAGGTCATCCAGTTAACTAATACAGTTTCTTTATGCAAGAAGTGATCAAATTAAATTCACTCCAATCAGATCAAACAGATCACCCAAAAGGTCATTAGTAAGATCATCTATTTACATTCATTAACAAAGATTTCCAATCAGATCCCCCAAGAAATTATTCAGTTTGGGTCTTTGTTGCCACCAGTGTCTGTAATATTTGTGTGTTTGTATATGATTGTCAATGTATGTCTATGAACGTCTAGTGTGTGTGTGTGTAGTCTGTTCTGATATATAGTGTGTTTTTATTTTATTTCAGACTTATGTATCCACACACCCTCGCACTGTCCTGCTTGATCCGCTGCCGGCCATGAAACAGTTACTGGACCGCTTCGCCTCGTACCGCATCATCAGTAAACTGCAGAACACACTGCAAGGTCCAACACACTCTCTCATCACACACACACTCTTCAGATTAAATCCCTTTTTGCTTTTATGTAGAGTACTACTACAAGCTACTCAAGAGTAAGCTCTAAAAGTCTTAAAGGAATTGTTAACATCAATCACATTTACAAACCTAAGATTCACATATTCGTATAATAAAGTTAGTTACGTTACCTGTAGCATGTTTTAGGATTTAGTTGAGTTGATTTATTTTGAAGAGGCTACAGCAGTGTGAATTTCAGAGTGTAAAGGTGAATAATGTTATGATAAGGACACGTGCGTGTGTGTCTGTGAGGTTTCCATAAACATCATTAATATTTGTTTAAATATCTAATTTTGCTGAATATTTATTTGTCACATTAACTTTCCTTTTTGCTTCCTTTTAATTTTTTTTTTAATTTTTTAGTTTTTTTTTTTTTTTAGTAAAAAGAAAAAAAAATTTTTTCCCACACCCACCTAAAAAAAAAAAAAAACCCCACCAACGGGCGCCCCGGGGGGGGGCAGGGCACAGGCCGCTCCCTTACCCTTTAAGTCAGTCAAACTACTAGCATTAACATTGTATGTATATACTGTATATATTACAATTTTGCTTTCTGGGTAAACTTTTAATTTTAAACCACTACTAAAATGAACAGACGTGTTATTAAGAAAGAAAGCTTGTAGCTAAGACGAACTAGACAGCTAGCTAACAGGATAATGCTATTAATGCAATTAAAAGCACATACTTTATTGACCTATAACATGCTATTTATTAACAAATTTCCTAGCTACCACGAACTAGCCAACTAGCTAACAAGGTCCAACAATTAAGAATTGTTCATAAATTACAAAACATTTATTTAGTTATTAATAACATTTTTAGTTAACACTAACTAGCTAGTTAGCTACCTGATGGAGCTCGCCAGCATTCTGGGTATATTTTTTACTTTAAACCACTAATGAACACTTACCACTACAAACCAATAATGAACAATACTGCTAATTAAGCTAACACTAACTAGAAAGCTTGCTAAAAAGATAATGCTATACACACACACATATATATATACACATTATATATATATAAAGAGAGAGAGAGAGAGAGAGAGACTTTATATTCTGTATATTAGCAGGTTGAATATCGGGGTAAAATTGTACTTATTAATTGTACCATTAATAAAACTGAAAGACATCCTAGTTATCAGGAATGTTTTTAGCCAAGACTAGAACAAGCTAATGCTAGCAATTAAAGAGAATATTGTAAAAAAATTTATTTCATTATTGAACTACTATTTTTATACTGTTTATGAAAAAATTTAAAGCAATATTAATGTATAGCTGAGCTAGCAAACACATAATAAGCTACACTTATTGGTGGTTTGAACTGTTCACGCAGCGTGATGTCAGGAAAGCAGGACGGATGCAAGTGCAGTTCGAACAGTGATTTATTTACAGTGGTGAAAGCAGACAGATCCAAAACACAAGAAATAAAAGAGACAAAACACTTGACAAAGACCATGAACTAAGTTATGCTATACTGACTTGGCTATGGCTAATGCTAATGCTAAGGCTAAGGTTATGGCATAAACATGACTAAACGAAATGAAACGAAACGAAGACTCGCTATAGTCTCACTCTAGTTTGACATGGAATACATTAATTCACCCGCGTCGTCTGAAGCACGGCTCACGGTATATATACACATACATGATTAGCTCCCAATTGCTAACAGCTGCCGGCAATACCAAAACACACGTGACGCATGACGAGACGGGACGAAGACATGACATCAACCCAGAAGACGCATGCGCATCAGTGTTCAAAGCGCGCTGCTGCACGGGGGAATCATGACAGAACACCCCCCCACAAAAGGCACTCTCCCGGAGTGCCAAGAGTCCTTCCTCTTCATTGGCGGCCCCGGGCCCCTGGTCTGAATGTCCCATGCAGAGCCAGGAAACCGCACACTGTTCCTGGCGAAGTAGGGAAGCGGAGTAAGGTCCCTAGCTGGATGTGGACGATGAGCGACGACCTCAGCTGGACGTGGAGTCTGAGCGACGACCTCAGCAGAGCAGTGAGGCTGAGCGACGTGCTGAGCTGGACGGGACAGCAGGATAGCTTCCTGGGCTGTGCAGGGCAGCAGGACAGCCTCCTCAGCTGGCAGGAGCTTCACCGCCGAGACCTCCCCGTAGGTCTCAGGCTGGAGCCCTGCTGTCGTCGTTGCCCCCCCCAAAAAAAGTTTCTGGGCTAGCCTTAGCAGACTCTGGCATGATCTGATTTTCCGGAACAGCTGGCTTGGACGAGACGTCAGGAACTCAGGACAGGATTTGAGCTTGGACTGCTTGAAATATGGCTTGGACTAGAGACATGGTTTGGACTAGAGACATGGCTTGGATGTCAGGCAACTGAGACTGGGTTTGGACTTGGACATCATGGACTTGAGACTGGGTTTGGACTTGGATGTCGTGGACTTGAGACTGGGTTTGGACTTGGACGTCGTGGACTTGAGACTGGGTTTGGACTTGGACGTCGTGGATTTGAGACTGGGCTTGGACATCGTGGACTTGGATTGGAGGCATGGCCTGGACTGGAGCTTGAGGCATGGCTTGGACTGGAGCTTGAGGCTTGGCTTGGGTAGGAACTTGAGGCTTGGTCAGGGCTTGGACGTGGGCCGTGGCTAGGATGTGAGCTGTGGTTGGGACATGGACTTGGGACATGGCAGGTACATAGACTTGGGACATGGCAGGGACATGAGATTTGGACGTTGCTAGGACTGGAGACTTCCGCTTCACTGGATGAGCGGTAACAGTCCTGTACATCTCCTCCCGATGTGTCACCCGCTCATAGTGCACCTGGAATGGGGGCTCAGCACTAGTCGCCCAATTAATTTCCCTCAGCACCTTATCCAGGTCGTAGTTCTGCCCTGGTTCCCCGAATTCCTCCAAAAGTAAGTCCAAAAACTGCCTAATATCCTCCAGCACATAGGGTCTTGTGGCGGCCACTCGCTGTGCCCATGTGCGAGCTGGGCCAAAAAACTGAGACATGATAAACCGAATTAACTGAATTTCTGTGGGCTTCGGGTCGCACAGGCTGGCGAAGTAACATTGACAGTCCACCACAAAATAATCCGGATAGCCGAACAATCCATCATACCGATCAGGCATTTCCTCAAAAGTCTTTTGTTTAAACCGCATAGAATCCAAGGCGGGGATACTGGGCATGGATTCCCGGGTTCGGCGTCCTCTCCGTTCGTGTGCTGCATCCATCGAGAGGCGGTTGAATCTGTCACGTACTGTGGGTGAAGACGGAGGCAGGCGTGGGTGACAGGAGTCCAGACAGGATAATCCAAAAGGGGACAGACAAAGTTCGTGGTTGTTAAACAGGCAAGGGTCAAGCGATCAGTCAGACAAACAAAGAGAGGCAAGGCAGATCTCGAAGTCAGGGACGGAACAATGGGTCAAAGGATGAATAGTCAGAATACTAGTAACGGCTCAGAGAATGACAGAGAAATGAGTCAACTGAACATAACTTCGCAAAGTCTCTTCTCTTCCAAAGTCTCTCTTATCCTGTGGTGTGATTGAGTTGTAATGACTCGCAGGTGTGTGCTAGAACTCTGGGGAGAGTGAGCACATGCATGAGGCATCGTTTGCAGCGGCCATATTGGGATCGAGTGTTGACTGATGAGTCCTGACCGGGTTGAGATATGACAGAACTAATTCATTTTTTCTGACCTCCTCCCTGGAGTTATTAGCAGTTTTAAAACTGTAGTAGCTGCCATTTTAACTTCATTTATTTAATAATAGATGTAATGTTTAAATATGGAATTTTACTACTATTCACAACACTATTCTTTGGTGAGAAGCTTCCTGGAATGAGGCTTACCGAAGATACCTAATCTAACTAATATGTCCAGTTTGCTAACATGTAGTTTATTTTATTTTTTGTAGTATGTAAAACCAGGGTGGCTCATGGATCCCGCTCACACGAGGTGTGTTCATTAGGTTAAGTTTTCATTGTTTTCTGTTTTCATTTTGAGTGTTATACTGTAACCACACGTCTTTACTTAAATCACCACAGTGCATTCCCTCTCTGTACTGTAGATGTCTCTAATCTTCAGTCGGGCTGGTCTGAGAGACGCTCGTCCTCCCTGTGTCCTCCAGAGTTTTGTGAATCACAGTGCCGTGCTGCATAAAGTGTTTGTGGTGGGCGAGCAACACTTCACAGTGGAGCGACCGTCACTCAAGAACTTCCCCACTGGACCCTACGGTAAGAGCAATCACGTCCGTTTTATTATCACGGTTTTATTCCAGTACAGTTTTCAAGTCAGCATAAGTACTGTTCTATTACTTTATCACAATAGAAAATGGTGCATCATTAGTATTGTCATCTGTGGGCGTGGCCTGTCCAGCAATTTCTTAGTTCTGTGGAGAAACGGTAGTAGTTATACTATATACACAGATTAGCCATAATATTAAAACCACCTGCCTAATATAGTGTAGGTCCCACTTGTGCTACCAAAACAGCTCTGACCCGTCTAAGACATTGACTCCACAAGACCTCCGAAGGTGTGCTGTGGTATCTGGCATAAGATCCTTTAAGTCCTAGAAGTTGCAAGGTGGGTTAGGTTTAGGCCATTAGGCCCTGTTCACTGGTTATTCTTCCTTGGAGCGTTTTGGTAGGTACTAACAGACACTGACCCCGTCGTCTAACCATCACAACTTGTCAAAGTGGCTCAGATCCTTACACTTGCCCATTTTTCCTGCTTCCAACACATCAATTTCAAGACCTGACTGTTCACTAGCTGCCTACTACTGTATATGCCACCCCTTGACAGGTGCCATTGTAATGAGATCACGCGTCAGGGGTTTAAATGTTATGGCCGATCGATGTATATCTTCTAAAGCTAGACAGTTAAACACACATAAAATCAGTGTAAAAACTGGTTGTTTGATTGATATATTACGTGCTAGGGTATTTACTTCATTGGCAGATTAGCAAAACAAGCCAGCTGTACTAGCTACGTACTCTCACCAGAAGCACGGACGATCGATTTCCTTAAAAGCTGAATCTTTCTTCATAATGCCTCAGTACACATTTAATGGGAGTTTGTAAATGACAGGATAAGATGAAACAACGGTAAGTAAATATGTGTATAAAGTTGTAAGTGTAAATGGGAACTAACTGCAGGTAGGTACTAAAGTTGCGAGCAGGAAACTGAAGGATCACCCCACCGCATGCTCCATAGGATTGGTCCAAGGAATCATTCGAGCTAATTGTTAGGATTACATTTCATTTGCATAGAATTGAGAAAGACTCAATTCAACAGGTGGACCAAGCCTTAAAAAAATGGATCGTTTTATTTGCTACCTTACAACTGCATTTTCTAGCTAGCTTTTGTGTAACAAATGACTTTACTTTGCTAGATAATTAGCAAGCTACCATACGATACTTAGGATATGATGGCTAGTTGCAAGCAAGTAATTAGCAGGCTAGTTGGCTAGGTAACAGAGATATAACTCGATCTTTAAAACGTCAATACTTTGAAACAAGGCACATTTTTATATTGGGTGTTTGTGCTTAGACAGGAAAACGATCTTCTTTAACAGCCATGAGGTGTCTAAACCGGAGTCCTGTTCCCATCTAACCGCAGTAAGCAACCGTTATTTTAATAGTCTGTTTTGTCTAATTAGTAGAAATCATGTTAGCATTATTATTATTCATAAACAATTTATTATTTTCATTAGCAGCATGAATTATTTGCTTTGTAGCTCATGTCTTTAATAATGAATTTATAACAATTATTATAATATACATCTTTAGCACTCGATAAATGGTGAGTGATTAGTGATTACCTCCTAGCTGGACGAGACGATGCCTCGAGTCACCGCCCCAAATGAGGACCTGATGGTCACTATGGTGAAGGAGCTGAGGGCGGCGCTTGGGATGGCTTTGTTTGGCGTGGACGTCATTACGAACATAGACACACACACACTCACCATTATCGACATCAACGTATTCCCCGGTGAGGATAAGCGCAAATCAGACCAACACACACCAAAATCTGTATAAGGTCTAATTAATTGAACCCGCATCAGATTATTTATGTTAACAAATGTTTTTTGTAGAACCGAGTGCAACAGCACCACCAGCGGTCATATTTTTTTTTAATGGATTTTAGTTAGTAAGGTTGTTCAATCCACAAATTCAAACCACAATTAATTATTAATTCAACAATTAATTCAAGTTAAGTACTTAATGTTCATGTAGAGATTCTTAATTGCAGCTACTCTTTATTTCTTTTGAAATTAGACTCATGTTATTTTTTGTTTCATGCAGGTTATGAGGGTGTTCCTCAGTTCTTCTCCTCTCTCCTCAGTCACATCGAATATCTGCTGGACACGTCACATGATCCCAAACATTGAACATCTCAAACTCCCACTAATACATGATGCCCAGGTTTATATGGAAAATGTCATTTTTCCATATGGGGACGTGCCTAAACTTGAGCATGAATCCACTTCTAATGAAAAAAAACAAAAACAAACAAAAAACTAACCAAAATTTCCATGACGAACAAACAGATGAAGATCATTCAGTGTTTCAGGTAAAAACCAAGTGCACACTATTGACTGAGATGGTACTTTTTCTGTAGTATAAGTGTACCACAATACATATACTCGTGCCTCTTCCTGATCGCCACGTTTAATTCTACACAAGATTTAAAAGAGAAATTTACAGTTCGATCACAGTACATGTGGACATTTCAGGACATTTCCCCTACCCGCCGACAGAGGTCACACTCACCAGAATACTAGTACAACCTCTTCTGTTCACTTCCTGTTTACAACAGTTCATGTGCACTGAATCATTGCGAAGTCTTGCTCTTCAAACAAGACTGATGTTAAAGAGAAAAATATATATATATATATATATATATATATATATTATATATATCAGTTTTTGTTTAGCTGCATGATTCCAAAGTATAAAAAATAGGCTGAGCCTAAATTACTGATGCGATACAGTTACCACTTTGTATTCGACTTGTTTTCCCTATAACAGCATGATCCTGAAATGATAACATACCTAAACATAAACCTGTGATGTATTTTGCAGCTGGAACATCTACTAGAGCTACTGTTCTAGAAAATTAATCCACACCTTACGACCAATCAGATTGTCATATAACTGGCGGTACGAAGGAAGAGTCTGGAACACCGCTGTCTCCACATGTTCACTGTGTTTATATTTATTTATTTGATTATTCAGTTACATTACACACCAATTCAATCTCCCCACAATGGACAAACTAACAAAGCCGCCCTGTCAAATAACCACAGAGACGTTACATTTATTGCCTTCGTTCTTCAAATCTGCACGTCAATGCAAAACCTGTCATAGCATTTTGAATTTAAATAAATAAATAGATGCATTAAACGGAGCACAAAAACGCTAATATTACCAATTATACGGAAAATCACAAACTGGTCTCATCTTAATCCGCGTCAGAGATTCAAAGTGCGCAATAAGGATGCCGAGAATCGGGACATTTCTCACGTCAAAGTTGTTTTTTTTCCCCTGCTTCATATAAATTATTGATAGATAGATAGATAGATAGATAGATAGATAGATAGATAGATAGATAGATAGATAGATAGATAGATAGATAGATAGATAGATAGATAGATAGATAGATAGATAGATAGATAGATAGATAGATAGATAGATAGATAGATAGATAGATAGATAGATAGATAGATACAAGATTATTAACAGCATACCATGGACATGGATCAAGCCTGAATTACTGTTATATTCAATAAAATACAAATAAACACACACACACATTCATCTCTAACTTGAAAATCTTTACGTGTGCAATATATAGTCTGTATATTCTCGTTTTATATTAAATATGATATTACTTCTCGTTTTTATTACTTATTTAATAAGATAATACTTATTTAAACCATTGTAAAGTGTCTGTGGCTCTGTACGTTTCATATGTACATATATAATTGAAACGTTTTCATTTCAAACATTGCTTATTGCAGGCTAAGACATTAACCGTATTAGCAACTATAACGAACAAAAAGGTGCATTGCTTTTAAAATCATTTAAATAGTTTACGTACCCTGACTGACACCACTGTAAAAATCAATCAATCAATCAAAAGGTTCATCAGAGGATGATAGATTAATCTCAACACTGAGATAAAGCTCACAATGTTACCAAGAGTGTGTGTGTGAGCTATAATGGCTTAGGAGCCTTGTTGTCCTTGGCTTGTTTAATACTGAGAGAACTGCAATGATGCTTTTTTCAGGGACCATGGGGTAACAAAACACACACACGTCACTGTTCTGCATTTTATATATATATATATATATATATATATATATAGTTTGTTTGATGATTAATGCTATGATACTAATATTCAGATACCTCCACTATGGGAATTTTAGTGCTCCCAAAAATATGTTCCCAATAGCTTACCATAAGTATTAGAATATAATGGCTACTGGAAATAATGCAAGATTAAAGTGGCGGTCATCATTAGGATCTGTGAAAACACCAAACACACACACACGCATACACACACAGCCTTTTCCCTGCAAAAAGCCTCACACATGGCTCTCACTTAACAGTCTGAGCGCGTTCTAACAGTGTCGGAGCCAAATACACACACACACCGAGCCGTATGGAAACGACAAAAGTTAGAGAGGAGTGCAAATCACAAATCTCACCACATTTTATACACACACACACACACACACACATAACTCAAGTCCTTTCAGTTACCGGTAACTTGACTAATCAAAAGAAAATATTCGCAAAAATGTACTCGATCAGCTAAGTTTTGCAAATACTAGCATCTCAATCAATTAATCACTGAGTCAATAACTTTAGGCCACACATCCTCCTCCTCCTCCTCTGATGTTTGTGTGACACCAAACATCAAACGTGCAGAAGGAGAAACTAATCTGGTGACTGTTTCGAGCTCAGTGACGTCCTTTTGTCCATGTTTTTATACGTAACGGTGAGTCGTACAGAGTCAGAAAACCTGTTCAATTCATTGAACAACTCCACATCCGCTGATTCATTCGTTCGTTCGTTCGTTCAGTACATCATATTAAAATGGTGGCTATAAGCTTCCACTACTTGTTAGCTACATTAGCCTTGCAAACGTCAGACACCGAACATGTCTTGGCTGGTCTTCTTATTTTGATTAATCGATTCATTTGACTCGGATTGATTCACCATGGCTTGCGTTAATTAGTAGGCTAATTATTATGAATCTGTTGTTTATAGAATTATAAACATAGAAGTGTGTGTGTGTGTGTGTGTATACACACACACACACCACAACACTGAGAGTTAACACTGGAACTATTACAGTGAGAAATTGTGTATTACTGTGTGTTATAAAGAGCAACTGGTATGGCTTGTATCTCGTGTGCGTGTTTGTGTGTGTGTGTGAGTGTGTGTGTGTGTCTGTGAGGAGTGTGTGTGTGTGTGTGTGTGTGTGTGAGTAAGGGTGTTTTCATGTATTTAGCCCCGGTGCAATTTCCTCAGCTCGGCAGCCACTCTCCTCAACTGGGCTTCGATCTCCAACAGCTCCTGTCACACACACACACACACACAATGTCAACTTGTTTCAAAGACATCTCACATCATTAAATGTAACAATAAACATAAAACGTATGACGTGCTGTCCTTTAATAAAAGAATATACCAGCTACATGTCATTTTTATACGAATTTTTAAAACCTCGGATTCGTCTTGCTCCTCCTCCTCATCACCATCTTCCTCCTCCTCGTCATCGTTGTATCTCTCCTTCTCAAACTGCCGCGTCCTCTCGTCACTCGCCTTCTCCATCTCCCTCTTCTGCTGTGGCTCTTTTGTCTCGGGGGTCATGTCTTCATCCTTTCCCTTCTCTCCCTCTGTCGGCACTTCCTGCTCCTCCTTTGCTCTCTCCATTTTGTGCACCAGCTCCTGCAGCTCCTCCTCCTTCTCCTGCCTCTCCCTCATCTTCGTCTCGCCGTTCATCAGCGCCTGGAGCTCATGCTCCACCTTCTCTTTCTCAGCTGTCAGCTCTGCCTCGTCCTTACTCCTCTCCTTCTCCTCTTCTTCCCCATCCTTCTCCTCTTTTCTCAGCTCCTCCAACTCTGCATCGTCTTTCCTCCCCTCTTCGTTCTTCCGGATCTGTTCCGCCAGCAGTTCCTCCAGCTCCCGGGCGCTCTCCTCTTCTTTGTTCCCTTGTTTCCGGCCGTCCGTCTGTTCTTCATCCCTCCGTCTAGCCTGTTTCCTGTCCTCCTGGTCATCCAGGTTGTTCAGGTCATACTCCTCCGTCTCCCGAGTGTCTTCAGGTTCCCTTTCAAGCTCTAAGGAAAAAAATTACAAGGCTTAGGCTGTGTCCTGAACCAAATACTTCCCTTCCGTTACCTTCTATGCACACCATGTAGAAGTAATAAATGGAAGTGTACTATTTCTACATACTACTTAATATCGTAGTATGAAACTTGGGAAATATCCTTAGTTTGTTACCAGAGCTCGTGACAACTGCGAAGAAGGCGTGGCCGTTGTGTAGTCATTCACACTAAAGGGGGCGTGGCCTATACCGGTCAGTCTCAGTGGAGGAGGCGGGGTCGTTGTGAAGGTCATTCACACTAAAGGTGTCATCATTCTTAAAGAAGGGGGTGTGGCCTCAGTTTTATGCTGGTCATTCACACTAAATGAGTCACGGTCTCTATGTCTGTCAGTCTCAGTGAAGGAGGTGTGGCCTCTCACCCCTTAGCTGCTTTAAATGTCTTATATGTATATATAGTGTGTGAACACTGACCATGTTCAACCAGCTCCTGTAGCTCTCTCAGTAGACCCTGGTGCCGCTTTTCAGCGGTCAGAATGTCATCTGAAACACACACACACATTACTTAATCATAACCAATTTGAAAAGAATATTCCAACTTACCTAATGCAGAAAAACACTGTAGTAAGGAAAGAAAGAAAAAAATAATAAAATCCTTAAAAAGTGTGTATTTTCATGAGTGGGGTCAGAAGCTCACCTGTCACCTGTGCATCACAGCCTGCGGGGGGCCAGTGTCCATCCATTTTCATACTCGCATCCTCCACGCAATCGCTTCCCTAAAAACATACACCTGTTAACGTATTATTAAATCCAGCGTATAAGCTAAAGTATAATGTAATCGCCGCCAAACAATGGTAGCTGGAATACACAAGGTCTGCTATATGAATATTCATGTATGAACACGGGTCTGACCTTCACATCCAACATGGGCAGACATCCGCCTGACAAACGAAAGAGAAGAAAAAAAATAAAAGAAGGTCTTATTAACACCAATTACACCACAGCGCTTTTAAATTCTCAAAACATTATGTTTAGAGGCTGTTGATAAACCTTCTAGAAGGTCACTTCTGTAGTAACGGGCGTGTATGGCAGACGCTGAACACATAATGCCAAAAATGTGTTATATCACAAAGAATAATGCATCATCGTTGAGGTTTTCTGTCAGGAAACATTTAACATGAATTGGAAGGAGTCTCCAGTAATAAGCTAAGAACCACTGTTTAGATAACGTGAGGGAGAATGGGAACTATATTGTTATGGGGATGCTGATCAAACGTGCGACGTCCCTTTCTTTAAGAAGTGTCATTAAATTTGTAAATTGCTGAGGACGTGTTGTAGGAAATCAACTTCATGGGTGCTTCATCGCACCATTCAGTCATTGATTATTTTCCTATATCTGCACACCCTGTTATGCTTTATTCCTCACGTGTCATATATAACCAGGAACTGGGCCATAATGTCCTTTTTTCCTGTATATTTTTTCCCAACTCTGTACGATTGTCTTCTCTTTAAAATAAAAACAACATCCAAGTTAATTGTGACATTTCAGAACTAAACATTTGAAACAGACTAGTGTTGTGAGAGACCAGTGAGAAGAACCGACTCGGGAAAACTGACTCTGACTGAATCAGTTGTGAATTAGCCAACCAGATCGCGGCTTATACCGCGCGCGCCGTGTATGGTCCAATCGCAGCTCTCCTTCCCAAGCAACCGTTACCTTGGTTAAAACGCGACGGTTCTAAAAACTAAAGTCGAATATGCATTTTAAATGTTGTATAGTAGTAAAAAAAAGAAATAAATATGTATATTGTAATATTTACAAGCTGTCAAAGTGTTAGTGAAGCTTTTCGCTTTTTCTTAAAACACGTTGCAAACACTGAAATTCTTCAGCGCGATAAATTTACGCTGCATCCCAAATACATCTCTACTTCCTACACAGGTGCACTACAAAAAAAATAAATTATATATATATATATATATATATATATATATATATATATATATATATATATATATATATATATATATATATATATATATATATATACACACACACACACACACACACACACACACACACACACACACACACACACACAGTGAAGCGGCGTCTACAGCCTATCTAGTGCACTGGATGACCACTAGTCAGTCATTCGGGATACAGCCTTAAACTGCAGGCTCCGTTTTATGCAAATAGATTGACAAAATTAAAGTTCAACAAAATATTAGCCTACGAAACATCACAACGGTAAATCATAGTCCTATATAAAACTTTCACCGTCGGCAAAAGAAAGATAAAAAACAAACAAATTAAATTGTACCCTACTTTAGTGACGGAAATTTGTCATTTAATGGCTTATAATAATAATAATAATAATAATAATAATAATAAAATAATAATAATAATAATAATAATAATAATAATAATAAAATAATAAGGATACTAACAAACAACAATTCATGAAAACACACTAAATTACAATTCATTAAAAACATCTCTCTCTCTCTCTCTCTCTCTCTCTCTCTCTCTCTCTCTTAAATATTTTTTTAATTATTCAGAAACGCGAATAAAAACCAACCCAGCAATCACGTGCGCTCACACCTGCCAACCGATTGTTCTCATGCGCGGTAGATTAGCATAACGGTCGTATCCTACACGCCTCCTTACTGGGCGTCGAGTTCCCTAGCTAGGCTATTAATTCGTTCGTACATTCCAAACATACGTAGGGAGTCGGAAGATATTTGGGATACGTCCTCAGTATTTCTACCGTTAAACGCGACTTTCTTTATCTACTGAGATGGAGAAAGAAAAAAAATAAACATTAACCATGGCTTATTCATGACTTAACGTAAATACGTAGATAGTTTAAGTAAACTATTTATAAAACAGTTTTATATAATGTCTGTATCCTTCCCCCCGTCCTCAATCTAACACATTTTTTAAAAATACATAATTTAAAGAAATGTCTCCCTGCGCCCTAAATAGGAGCACTTTATAGGGTGTGAGATGAATGGCGGAGGAGTTTAGCTAGTGTACTCCGTGTGTAATGAGGGAGGCGTTTGGGACGAAGTCGACTGCAATAAAACAAGCCAAATAAAAATAAAAACAAACTAATAAATAAATACAATTTGATTCTTGCTAGGAGGTTTGTCGTGTCCTGACAGATAGGTGTTCGCTGTTTTTTTAATAGAAAATATCTTATATATATATATATATATATACACACACACACACACACACACACACACAGAGTAAATTAAAGCTGTTTAATAGAACGAATGTGCACGCGACTGCGACATTTTGCGACTCCTCCTGGGGGGGAAAGGCGTAAGTTAAATTCTTACCTCCTGTGAAAACGCACAGTAACGCAGGTAAAAACAGGAGCATGGTGGATTAACCCTGGAATTCAGAGACGTGCTTTAATAAACTCAAGCTCGTCCTTAAACCGGATTCAGCAGCGCGATTTGAGCCGAACACCGCGTCCGTGCTGGATGAACACCGGGTTGCCAGATTAGAGTGACCTGATTTAGAAAATCCCGCATCGAACCCATTGTTATAGTTCCTTAAAAAACAAAAACAATCACATACCTATACCTATCTCTCTCTCATATCTCTCTCTCTCATATCTCTCTATCTATCTATCTATCTATCTATATCTCTATATATACACACACACAGCGTCAAAATAAATCAATTATCTTGGGGGGCAGAAAAACTAAAACTTAAAAAAAAACTAACTAATATATAAGGTTTCAGTTACAATAGCAACAAACATTTATGAAGCTGGATATGAACGGATTGATTCGTAAATGGTTTTTATTACGTTTACAGAACAGTGTGGAACAGATGCCCTGATCCTGATCAACTTCTACAAGTGGTGTGGAGTCTCTATTAAAAACACACTGTCGTGCTAGCCCAATAGGTCAGGGACCATCGAGAATATTTTGAAAACCAGTACTTTTATTTCATCAGTGTTAATTAAATAATAAAACTGGCACAGCATGGAGAATCTAATTCTGTTTTTCAGCATTTACCCTGATCGGTCGTTTTGTGCTCCCAGTTGTCTGTGCGCGTGCCCTTTTATGGTGTTTTGTGGGCGTCGCTACATGCAAATGAGCTGCTTTGCACTTTTACTGAGGGAGCAACATATACACTTGCGTACAAACAAAATCAGCATTTCTGAAATTTGTGTGAATCTGGAGGAAAATAATTTTGTTAAATAAATCAACTGACATAAAATATTATGCATGATAATTCATCCACCCAGGTTTCCCTCATAAAAAAGTGGACCAGATTATATAAACCAGATTATATAAACCAGTACCTCCAAGATTTAGTTATTTTGTAAATTGCAGAAATGCAAACTCTGCAATATTCTGAGATTTTCCGCAGTCACTCTCCGAGTCACGCGTATCGAACATGAGTACAGCTAAAAAGCCTTGTTTACCAACAAACCTGACTGCGAAAGATCGAGCAAAACAATGTTGTGCCGTTGCGATTTCACCAATTCGAGTAGTTTTCCGCATTCAAAAATAGCGAGAATAGCTCCGCAAATGGCATCTCTGCAAAAAAAAAATTAAAGCCGCAGTTAATCATTTTTGAAAGTAACTATCTCAAAAAAATAATTTACTTTTTTAAATCCTGTACAGACTGATCAACAGATCATCCTACATCATCATCCCCAGGGACGAAAAATCTGTTTAGATTCGAAACTAAATATTGTGTCCAAAGGTGTGAATGTCAAGCGTTGATGTATTTTATAGCAAAGACACTCACAAAGCTATGTTCGAACTGCGAGGGTAGAAGCTCAACCTGGCAACCGTGTTCTCTATTGGCGTGGCGTGCAAAGGTGGAGGCGGAGCTGTCCTGGGAGATATGGTGCTGAAACACACACTGGCTGAAGCCACAGTGAGACCGTCCGTGTGTGTGTGTGTGTGTGTGTGTGTGTGTGTGTGTGTGTGTGTGTGTAACAGGACAGGAACAGAGAGCTTAACCGACAAGGACACTGTGTCATTGACGTTCATACTATACACCATTTCCATATTCTATTAAAAATTACCAATATATAAAGTGGTCTGTTTGGCATTACTGTCCAAAATGCAAATATTATTATTATTATTATAATGTCAATATAATATTAGTATACTGTATATTATTATTATTATTATTATTATTACACTAGCATTTATTTGGCAGAATCTTCCACCCAAAGATGTACATATATGATGAAACATCCTTCCAAAACGTATCCATTTATCTTGTCGTAGAATATA
The DNA here is from genome assembly GCA_012411365.1 of Ameiurus melas. Lineage (NCBI taxonomy): Eukaryota > Metazoa > Chordata > Actinopteri > Siluriformes > Ictaluridae > Ameiurus > Ameiurus melas. The sequence goes on along the minus strand of CM022759.1, from coordinate 9,542,404 downwards.
AAAGTATATTTAGAAATATAGGAAATAACTTTTCAGCTTAAACACACAGAGCTGCAATTTTACACGATACAGGTGGTGCACAACATTTATTTCCCGCGAGGAAAGTGCTATCCGCCCTCTTCCACATACACGAGTTCACACACGCACGCGATTGGCTAGTCACTATGATTGACGCGAAACAATGACTAATTTTAAATCGTTTCTAGTTGCACGCGACGGCATACGTAGTAGAACGCTAGCCTTCGTACGCACCTCAGGTGTTACAGTCTCTGAAACACCACACAGTACCGCACTGTACTTCATCTCATTACAAGCATACTTTTTTTTTCTTGCACTTTCTAGTAAGCATCTTTTACTTAGAAAACTGTGGGGTTTTTTTATATAAAAAAGATAGTTCAATGTACTTTATTGATCCTCCAGGAGAAATTTTGGAAATGCCTGAAAAGGTACATCAGTGATCCTCAAGTTTGTTATTGTTTAAAAAGGTCTGCGTTTCTTGGTAAAAGATCTGAGAAAGCCACGGCGCTGTGTGAAGTTTAGATCTGGACCGATGCGTTACTTTATCGGCCAACGAAGTACCAGCAAATCTTGCGATATTTATAAAAATAAAAATAAAACAGTAAAACGAATACATTTATTTAAGTCAACAGAAGCTATGACGGCTGTTATCAAACACTGATTTTGATTTGATAGCTGATTCACTCAATTGATTCATTTATACATGGATAAATCCTGGATTCTGATTGGTCAGAAGGAGTTGATTTATTTCCTCTACCAGTAGCGCAGTTTATATTAATGAACTCGTTCTATAGCAACTTCGTGACTTGTACGGCGAGCGCTCCGCGAGCAGGTGTTCATCTAACGTTAACGGAAGGGGTCTCCAGTGGCAGAGGTAATGCTGTAGCTTGAAGTTTTCCAACATGTTCAGGTGTTTAATTCCTCGTTTACCTGTACAGGTGTGGCACTCAGATCATCTAGCTAACTAGCTCATTCAGGATTAAGCGTGTTCCTCTCCCGGGAGCTTGGGTGTGTCGTAACCGCATGCTTCCGAAGCACTCGGGAACATTGACGAGGGCGCTGCAAACTGTGTCCAAAGTTATTGACAAACAACTTTTCTTTTAAAAAAATGAAATTAAAATAATAATAATAATAATAATAATAATAAACATTTCAAAAAGTGAAAACACAGATTTCAGAAATATAGATTTCATGAAAGTTTTACTAGAAAACAAAACAAAAAAAAAACAAAACCAGATCAGGCTCTGAAGGAAATAAAGAGCAAATCTGAGACCTGTACACACTCATTTACGCTGAGTTTTCTCATTTCTTTTTAATGGCCTTTAAGACTTTTACAGTTCATCACGCTAGCGGGCTGTACCATCGGGGGATATTACAGGAGACTCAAAACAAAACAAACACAGATTTATATATATTTATATATAAAGCACCTTTATGTGTTACGAGTCATAAAATCTCTCGACTGTAAGGGAGGGAGGATGAAGAGGAGGAAAAAAAATAATAAAAACCAGGACTGGGTTGAGTGACAGAGAGAGAGAGACAGACAGAGAGAGAGAGAGAAAGAGAGAGAGTGTGTGTCGATTGGCGCGTCCCTTGAGAAAGGAAAAAAAGGAACGTACGAGTCCAGCTCCGCCTTTTATAATTAAAAAAAAAAAAAAAAAAAAAAAAAAAAAGAACCCTCCCCCAATCAGCTGCTTCGTAAAGATCAGTTTTAAGTGTCTCTCTGCTTTGTAAACACGTCAATGCAAGAAATAAAGACTTCAAACGTTTCTTTCGCCTTAAGATTTAGCGAGAAACGTCGGCCAAATTCTGGCGTAGCATCTGTAGTGATCAATTAATTCACTTCTCTTTTTTCCCCTTTTCTTTTTCAAAAACGCAAGTGCCAACAATGTATAAATATGGTGTCTATAAAAAGGGACATGTTCGTCCAAAACTTAAACGTGTCTGCAATCGTTTGAACAAACAAAAACCCTCGACTGTACGACTCTTTATTCCTTACGTTTATGTGAAGTGCGGAACATGGATTAAGACAACGTATCTATAGCGAACATTCTCTACTACAATTTAAGTCATGACTGTATACTCCTACAAACGCTCCCCCCGTGGCGCGTAAGTCGACACCGATCGACCAATCACGGAGCTCGATTGCCGAGCTAGCCTTTTGCTTGCTTCTGGGACCGTCTTGTACTAACTAACTCTCGCGATGTTCAAGACTCTATAGTACGCTCGCTTCCTGAGACGTTTTAGATGCTCACATATGGCGTGTGCGCGACTCGTCGTGCTTCAGGACCGGAAAAAGAAGAAAATAAAAAATTTTGTAACTGAAATCGTTCTCCCTCCCCGGAGATTTGTCATCACACATACCAAAAAAAAAAAAAGGCCAACAACAAACCATCGATGATCTGAAGATTTGTGTTAACAGAATAAAACAAAAGAAAACAAGTGCCCAGAAGCTTCTCATGCAGCGTGTCAGTACGAAGTAAGTGTGTGTGAACGCGATTTCCATCCATGTTTCTTTTTCTCCCCCATCCATGTTTATTTAAACCGCTCTCTGACGTCATCGTGCGCCGTCAACTCCTTCCGAGGAAACACACCAGTAAGCAGGTCACCGTGCTGTTCTCGTCTCGTGTCATAAATAAAGCAGAATATGAATAAATATTGAAACGTATTTACATGAAACCCACTAAGCAATCAGGTTTAGAATTTTGTTAGTACTTCATATTTGCTACAGTTAGCTAGCTACAGTTCAGTATTTGCAACCAGTCGAGCGTTTCAGTTTTATGGGCGTTTTATTGTTTGTTTTTGTGGCTAAACCGTGGCGACGAACATTCGAACGTAGAGCCTGGAAGTCAAAACCGCTTCGTCAGCAAGGAGTCTGAGGCGCACGATGAGGACATCACAAGGCAGCGATTGGTTAAAAGGAAGGAAACGTTGATCTGCTTTCGTTGTGAAGACTAAGGCCGCGCGTTCACATGGACTGTTTAGACTTCAACTTCCTGGTGAACGCTAATGTCGTCTCGTCCCTTGTTAGCTGACGTGCACGCGTGTGTCCGTTATACGCTCTTCCCCACCCCCATTTAGCGGTGTTCTCGTTTAACTGAACAGTGCAGGTTTTTAGACAGACACTAAAAAGTCCTTGTGAATGCAGCTTAAACATGCAGGTGGTTCAGGAACCGTGTGTGTGTGTGTGTGTGTGTGTGTGTGTACACAACTCCTGGATGAACAACAGAACAGGCCAAAAGCCCTTAAAATCAGCACCAAATCATTCCTCTCAAACCCACAGAGCTGAGCTCACCCCAACGTGCCCCTTTCACTTTACCGGTTTCGCACAAAAAGTTCATCCAGGTTTGAGGAGCTCATCTGAGACTCGGACAGCAACGCTTCCCTTCCCTTCCTTCGGGATGCGAGAAAGACGCCGAGCGGTCCCGCACGCACGCACGCCACCTCCTCCTCTCATATAATAGTCATTTGTATTCCATTTATAATAAACTTAGTATAATAAAGTAGAAAAATATCAAGAGCACATGTACACGGTTAGTTTTCTCACTGTTTCTTCTGTAGTGAATTGTTGTTTCGTTCCTGTTGTTGTTTGTTTTTAAAAGCGTGGATCGCGCGTTCCGGGCCGCACATGCGTGAAGTGTGAGATCGCAAAATGTCCTTTCCTTCCCCCCACCGTTGCATTTGTTTTCATATTGTTGACGTTCTATCCATTCCATCTGCATACAGAGAGAGAGAGAAGTAGGAATAATAAAGATCATTTGTTTCATCGATTCATCAAACCAGACTTGCACAGAATAACATTTATTTCGCAAACCTAGCGCTGTGTTCAAAATGGCCGCCTACTCTACGCAAGCTTTATGGTTTTTGAGAATATGAAGGGACGCTGCCCTAGTAACAGGACCCCAGATATTCCTCAGACGAGGCAGCAAGCGCAAGTGCGATTCGAGAAAAAAAAAAGAAAAGGAAAAAAAAGGGCATTTTGGGTAGTTTGTTGATAGATCATTAAAACAAACACGGTGGAATTCCTTCGCTGAGATTTCTGACAGCGCTACAAAATGGTGGACCCTGAAAGCAGTGCGCTAGGTAGTCGACAGAGCACACCGTTCAGTTTTCTGAGGAGTTACCGTACAGTACTGTAGCTGCTATGGTCAAAAATTCGGAGAACGTGACACGCTTAAACATAAAACTCGGTGAATTCTGATCCAAAGCTGACTGGACAGTTGTGCTGATTGAAAAGCTGTGCCGTGATTGGCTGTACCTCCTAAGGCGTGTTCAGTCATACTGAGGCACAGTGACTCCAGCGTGGGGTTGATCTCCAGGTCAGTCCCTGGCACCGGGCATTCTGGGAAAGGAAATTAAAAAAAAATAAATAGATACAAATTTTTTTTTTAAAAAGTCAATTGAGAGAGAGAGACAGAGTACCTGTTTGCTGAAACAGTAGCATGGTTTGTGGAGATGTGTGTACAGGGAGGGAGTGTGTTCTCTGTACAGAGCTCCGGCTCTGACTCGGCATGCTGTTACTCCCTCCAGGATTCCCAAACCACAGGTTCTAAACACACACACCATCGTCACATCAATAAAGTCCAGCCCAATATCTCAATTATCTATCACTCTCTCACACGGACAGATGGAAACACTGACCTGCCTGCCCTGTGCACTGAGGGCCGGCTGGTTGGCGAGTGTGTGTCGTGGAGAGTGTGTGATGAGGCCCATGCGGTTGGGAAGCGGAGCTCCACGAGGGGGCAGGGGGAACTGTCTCTGTCCTCGCCGAGACACACCTCCACCCACAGAGCCTGCTGTAGGCAAAGAGTTCGAACCATACGCCCACCTGCACAGACACACACACACGATCACAATCTGTTTCCCTTCAGTATCCAAAGTGGCTCAGAAGTGAAGCAGAACTCGCCACCACTAATTCTCCCGAGTCGTTAACGCACTGAGACGGAATGTGTGCACTAGGATAAGAATAACGGGAGCGAGAGAGCGAATGAGACGGACCCTTTCTGTCGGTACACGGGCATGTCCAGCATGGCTTTCCGTGGGAAAAGGCGGAGCAGCTTCAGCACCTGCTGCTTCCAAGATGCCAAGCGCTTCTTCTGCGTCTCCGTGAACGCCTAAAGACCACACACACAGAGACGAAGAGAATTATGAGGGCATGTCTAAAGCACAATCTTGTGTACTTGGGCTACCTCCACATTTACAATACAATGAAATATGAAAAAAAATAAAAAATTCTCATTCTTCAGATTCAAAAACAGTTATCAATAAGAACGCTCAAATTAGGGCTGTCACAAGAACCAAAACTTCAGTACCAAGTCGGTATCAACCGACTTAAAACGGGATGGCACTTGTTTTTCTGCAGTAGCGTAGGTAATAATGAAGATACAGAGATTAAAATACGCATAAATGATTTAATCAGTCCCCAAGTGGTAAAGGAGGAGAAGAATGCCTACAAGCACACGGGGAAAAACTACTGAAAATCACAAGTTTAGCTCCGCCCCGACTCGTTGAGAGGAAAGGTTGCACACCGGCACCCGATGCTATCGTTCATGTCCAACAAAGCAAGGAAACACCTGGAATTTGGCAAACCACGTGAAAGATGGTCCTATATTTTATGTTTGAGGCAGCTGCATTGTGGCCGTGAAACCAGCTAACGTTATGCTCCATGTAATGCTTTTAATAAATCTTTCTATCCTGCCACCATATCAGTGAATTTAAACTAATGCTTGCATTCAGATTATATGGGGTGTGCGTGCGCACGTGTTTAGGAGTGCACCTTAGCACTTGTTATTAGCACTTAGCACTGTTTTATTAGTCAATGTCAGACAGTGTTTGATAAATAGCCCCGCCCCTCTCTTTTTGCCAGTATGAGCCAGAGGAGGATGTCCCCCAGAAGTTTTCTTTCTTTTTTTATTTTTAATTATTTTATTTATTTTTTTATACCACACTATGGTATGGACTTTGGTATGGAATATCGTGTACTTTTGGTGGTATCGGTACCGACTACTAGATTTTTGGTATCGTGACATCCCTAGCTCAAATCATTTTCAAAATAAACAAAAAAAAACAACCTATTTTAAGGAAATATCCTCAGCTATTTTTGACCACCATACCTACATCAATGCATTAACGGAAGAAACAACTTTTTATTTTTTAAACAAAAATCTTATTTCTGTTTGAATCCTTAAATCAAAAACAGGACGAAAGTCTGTAAAATCTCAAATTAAATGATTGCAATTTTTAGAATACAGTTATCGAATTCATAAAAATGTAATTTAAATAAAACTATATTTTAGGATAAAATTTATTTTTAAAATATTAGTCAAAATATTACCTCGTGTATTGAACACTTCTCGATGAGCTGAAGGTAGCAGCTGATGTTCTCCTCATCTGGCCGCGACACCAGCAGCTGCGTACACACTGAAACACACACACACCACATTCAGCACTGTTGTGCTTGTGTTTAGCTGTGTACATTATATATGCAGCATTATTTCTTTTTTACAAACTACAAGCTACTCTGAGGCATCACCTTTCCCCATCACCCGCGTAAACTGCCCAGGAATGTCTCCTTCTGAGATGGGCGTGGACGAAGACTCCCCGTCACAGGGTGGGGGATTGTGGCTCTGAAAGCCCTCACCAGCGGCATCTTTCTCTTCTACTGGATTGGCTGCCTTGTCAGTGTGTGTGGCTCCAGGCTCCACCTCTCTCTGGGCAGCAGTGGGCGGGGTGTAGGCTTTGATGGGCGTGATGATGATCTGCTGAAGCTCTTGCAGGGCGTTCCGGACGTTCCCGCCTTCGAGGATATCCTGGTATTAAATTGCGATATTAAAAAGACTGCTGAAGGGCATACAAAGAAGAACCATATTGTGGTGCGGGACATTTTGCGAAGCTTGCCTTTTCGAGAGACTTGAGGACACTCTGTCGCTCTCTCAGCTTCTGAATGCTCAGCGCTATCTTGTGCCGAGCTCCTTTGGTCACGTTCTGTGAATTTTTAAAAAAATGTATATAAAGAAAAAAAAAAGAGCAAACAGAATTATTTAAACCAAACTCCTCCTGAAACATGCACCATGACTGATCTGATCAAGAAAAATACTTCGAAGAGCATGCATTCTTAATTAAAAAGGACAGGCCTTGCCTCCTTCGCTGAAAGAAAGAAAGAAAAGAAAGAAAGATGCAGTTGTTCCCAAAGGACAGTAAAAAACAAAACATTGACCTGTGACTCCAGATGCTGTTCAGTAAGGACCATCATCTCCTCATAACTCATCTGGGAGAAAAGGGATGCATACTTGTGCAGACGGAGACTTTTCAGCCACGTCGGCACGTCTAGGACACACACAGCTTGTGAAAGTTAGATTTTATATTGAATAACACAAACTGCAGCACCAAACCGTTTTAATTTATAGGACAAAAGCTTCACCTTTCATTCCGCTGCCGTCCTCCTGGAATGTGTTCCGTGTGTTGGATTGATCCTCCGTCTGCTCGCTGCCTGACGAAGCAACACTGCCCTGAGGAGACAGTGGTGCATGCTCCGCCCCTGTTGCACCCTGGCGTCCCCCCACTTCATCCTGGCCCAGCCAATCAGAGCTGCAGCCTGGCTGGTTGGCAGGAACAAGAGACATCGAACGAGTCACTGAGCTCGACTGTACCTGACCAGAAATGCCTAATGGATAAAAAGAACAACTAATTACCAGACTTAACATGAAATGGTAACATCCATTCATAAAGCTCTGCTAATTGCTCGCATCCCGACACCACGGCTCCGATTACACGCATCCCGACACCACGGCTCCGATTACACGCATCCCGACACCACGGCTCCGATTACGCATCCCGACACCACGGCTCCGATTACACGCATCCCGACACCACGGCTCCGATTACACGCATCCCGACACCACGGCTCCGATTACACGCATCCCGACACCACGGCTCCGATTACACGCATCCCGACACCACGGCTCCGATTACACGCTTCCCGACACTACCGATCCGATTACACGCTTCCCGACACTACCGATCCGATTACACGCTTCCCGACACTACCGATCCGATTACACGCTTCCCGACACTACCGACCCGCTTGCACTGCAATTACATGCTTCCCAACACTACCTATCCGATTACACGCTTCCCAACACTACCGACCCGCTTGCACTGCAATTACATGCTTCCCAACACTACCTATCCGATTACACGCTTCCAACACTACCGATCCGCTTGCACTGCAATTACATGCTTCCCAACACTACGGCTCCGATTACACGCTTCCCAACACTACCGATCCGCTTGCACTGCAATTACATGCTTCCCAACACTACCTATCCGATTACACGCTTCCCAACACTACCGACCCGCTTGCACTGCAATTACATGCTTCCCAACACTACCTATCCGATTACACGCTTCCCAACACTACCGACCGCTTGCACTGCAATTACATGCTTCCCAACACTACGGCTCCGATTACACGCTTCCCAACACTACCGATCCGCTTGCACTGCAATTACATGCTTCCCAACACTACGGCTCCGATTACACGCATCCCGACACCACGGCTCCGATTACACGCTTCCCGACACCACGGCTCCGATTACACGCTTCCCGACACTACCGATCCGATTACACGCTTCCCGACACTACCGATCCGATTACACGCTTCCCGACACTACCGACCCGCTTGCACTGCAATTACATGCTTCCCAACACTACGGCTCCGATTACACGCATCCCGACACCACGGCTCCGATTACACGCTTCCCGACACCACGGCTCCGATTACACGCTTCCCGACACTACCGATCCGATTACACGCTTCCCGACACTACCGATCCGATTACACGCTTCCCGACACTACCGACCCGCTTGCACTGCAATTACATGCTTCCCAACACTACCTATCCGATTACACGCTTCCCAACACTACCGACCCGCTTGCACTGCAATTACATGCTTCCCAACACTACGGCTCCGATTACACGCTTCCCAACACTACCGATCCGCTTGCACTGCAATTACATGCTTCCCAACACTACGGCTCCGATTACACGCTTCCCAACACTACCGACCCGCTTGCACTGCAATTACATGCTTCCCAACACTACGGCTCCGATTACACGCTTCACAACACTACCAATCCGATAACACGCTTCCCAACACCATGGCTCCGCTTGCACTGTAAGTACACGCTTTCCAACACTACGGCTCGGATTACACGCTTCCCAACACCACGGCTCTGAGAACATGCTTCCGGACGCCACCGAGCCGATTGCACTGCAATAACACGCTTCCCGACGCTCCGGCTCCGATAACACGCTTACCGGCGCGTGGGCTCCGATAACACGCTTCCCGACGCTACAGAGCCGATTGCACTGCAATAACATGCTTCCCAACACTACGGCTCCGATTACACGCTTCCCGACGCTACCCATCAGATAACGCGCTTCCCAGCGCCACGGCTCCGATTACACACTTATCAAAGCTACCGCTACGAATACACGCTTCCCATAACTACCGATCCACTTGCACTGCAATTATGCTCGTCCAAAACTACAGACCCATTTACACGCTTCCCAAACTACCAATCCGCTTGCACTCCAATTCCACACTTCCACCCATATCACTGACCTGCGCTGTTGATGGGTGAAGGCACTCCACCTGCACTGGGAAAGGCCATGTGCCCGTTCTGGCCGGCAGGCGAGCTACATGTGGACGGCGGTTTATCATGCCAGGCATGCGCCACATCCAAGGACTCGGTCGGACCGGTCCATTCGTCCGAGCCCTGTCGAGCATGATGATGGTGGTGGTGGTGGTACGGTCCAGGCGGTGGTCGAGCCGACAGGTGCTCCTCGAGGTGGTTGAGCCACAGTGCGAGAGTGGTGCGATCATCAAGAGTGGTGGCCGGGTGGATGAGGGCATAGGAAAGCAGTTGGCGGCTCTCCTCCACAAACATGCTGCTCTCGATGGTGTGACTCAGCACCTGCTGTAGCAGCTTCATGTACTCGCACTTGGCCTCACTGTTCCGTGGCTGCAACAGGGGGAGATGCGAGAGCAGCAGTGATACGGCCTTCTCTTTGGGCTCCTGCTGCCATTGGCTCACTATGGCTGGAAAGATAAAGGATTTTAATAGGTGCTTTGCCCATATAAGTAAGCTCTGTTCTTGAAAATTATTTATGAGCAGTTACTGAAATGGTATTACACACAACTCACAGCGGCAGCTGTCAGACATATGTCAAGTGATCTTCTGAAAGTTCAAACCCCAGTTGCATTCGAGGGGGGGAAGTGCTCCCACATTTTTCTCCCCAATTTGGTCTTGCCAATTCCCACCGGCTAACTCTCCCCATGACAAGACATCTCATATTTTCAAACTCCAGCTCATGCTGCGTAGAGCAGCATAACACAGAGAGAGGATGCGCCTCCCACCCAGAGTGCACAGCCAATTTTGCTCTCTTGGACTCCCGGTCACAGGTGTCTGCGGCATCCTCAGGATTCAAACTCATGATTTCTGGACATGGCCAACCTTTTGAGCAACTCACTAATCCCCCTTCCACATTCCTAACAGATCTTTGGAAACTCATAATGACCCAACTATTTTGGAACGACCCAAATCCTGAATAACATACCTGCATTGTTGGCCTCAGCCTCCAGTAGGTGTATCTCAGTGCAGTCGGCCAGCCAGTGCTCCAGGCAGATGTGGAGGAATCGCGCTTGGGTCCTCGAAACCCTCTTGAGCAGCGACAACAGCGCCACCGTCTGCTCACATTCATTCCAGCCCTTAAACCAGTCTGTCAAAATCCCCACCTGGTCCCGGAACATCATGGCGAACCTTAACAGAGTCCTCTCGAGGTGAGGGTTTAAGGAAAAGGGCTGTGGCCTTTAGTGTAGGACTGGGAATGGGGACAATGTTAGAGATGTCCCCCCAGAACTTGGGGGTATTACTGCAATAGTCTTACAGTCCACTCAGGAGCTGCATAAGAAAAGCTTCACATGGTTCTGGCCCAAATGAAGGGCCAGCGGCACAGGGAAGAGGCAGTGAGAGGTCAGCAGTTACAGGGAAGAGCAAGTGAAAGGAATCCGGAATGATTATTCACAATATTGTCAATTTTTTAACTCCACAGTGAGAGACAGCAAGAAGCTACGGAGAAACAGAACACACACAGAAAGAGCAAGTAAGTTGAATTATTGGTATGTTTAAAGAAAGCATGATTCAACTTCAACATTAGAGCTATTATCAGCAGGAGATAAAGACTACAGTTACACAACACAGTCATTTCTTTCCAGGTATTTCCTGAGTCCTGGGTAAGCAGACTAGAACATCCACTAAATTGGTGGTCAAACTACCGAATTTTTTGGGTTCTATGCAATTCTTTAACTGCTTTTCATTCCATCCTCGTTTTCCCTTGCTCAGCGCATGCCTTCCGTGGAAATGGTGAAAGGATGCAGGAAACAAACGTACGTCCTCGCTCACCAAGGTGCCACTTTACAATGACATGATTACAGGTGTACATCACACGCTTAAACACTGATGTTTCAGCCTAAACAAGATTATACTCATCAACTGACTTGAAATTTGAACCGATTTTCATGGAAGGATTTTTTTTGTACCCACTGTTTTTGAAACACCTACAGTACATCCTTAATGATGGAGGACGCTGATCGATTTCTGAATAAGGGAGGACCCAAGGACTCATTAGAGTATCGGGGAGCACCCTATGATTTACGTCCCCTTCCCTCATACTGCCATGTTTTTGGGTGGTGAGAAGAATTTGGGCTTCACACAGACATTAACTGGAGCTCTGGCTTTAAATCCAAGACGCTGGAGCTACTTTTTCCAGTACCAGTAGATTTTGTTGATGTGATGGCACGTGGATACCACAAAACCTGCAGGAGTAAACAGGATTCGTGCTTTTCTCAGTTAGAGATGAGATGAGAAGCACCACAATAACATCTTCACATTGTTCCTCATCCTTCTTATACACATCAGATTACAAATGTATTTCAAGTTAATCGGCTTCACTGAGCAAACAGAGCACCTTGGTGCAGACTACAGCAACTCTCGAATCAGGATTACCAAGACACACTCGTTAAGCCACAATTGGGTGTAGACTGAAAATAGTGCTGGGCGATTTTCATGATCAATTCGGTGGATTCGAATCGATGTTTAAACGTGATTTCCAAAAATGTTCTAATGTTAGAACTCATTTAAAGGCAAGAAGATTTACAGTGGCTTAGTGGTTAGCAGGTCTGCCTCACACCTCTGGAATTGGGGGTTCGATTCCGGCCTCCGTGGGGTTTGCATGTTCTCCTGGAGTTTCGGGGGTTTCCTCCAGGTACTCCTGTTTACTCCCCCAGTCCAAAGATATGCGTTATAGGCTGATAGGCATCTCTAAATCGTTCATAATGTCTGAGTAACTGTGCTCTCCAGGGAGTCCCCTGCCTTGCCCCCCCACACGCTGTGTGCAGCCATGCTGATTTGACGTCACTCTGTAAACGGGAAAGGAACCCCGGATTTGAGAAGAAAACTGTTTACTGTATGAACGTAATAAGAAGCAATATCATGCTAGGTATATTTAATATTTAGCTAATTAGACCACACGTGATAAAGTTACCAAGGGCCGTCTTCTGTTAGCTGGATACACACTTCGATCAGATTAAACCTGCACAGCATACACACGTTCAATCATCTCCAGTTTCCTACCTGAGATTGTTTAAATCTGCTGCTGGATAACGCTCACTAAAGCACTCGCTACTGATAAAAACCAAGCACTCTTTCGTTTCATTTTGCTCAAAAAAAAAAAAAAAAAAAAAGGCTATTTGCCAGAAGTTCAGAACAGGGCCATCGAACTGGTTTTACCAGATGCCGTGAAAACCCCCCCCAGATATGCTTTAAGAAAGAACTACTATTACTTACACCTTTGTTAAAAGTACAGAAATGCATGTGTGTGTGTTTTACTTATATGCACTCGTGCATTATTTTCACAACTCAGAACTACAACGCACTACAACTACACTGCGCGTCTCTTTTATGCTCGGTCCGAGTCCGTCCTTTACGATCCACCGTTGCGTTATAAAACCGCGTTATTTATTTATTACTGTTTGCAGAACCCAGAAGAAACCCCTGAAGGAAGAAAGCACTAATCAGCAGCAAAGATGGCGGAGGCTAGCAGTAGCGAATGCGACAAGCGAAGACAACCTCATAGACAAAAGAAACCGCACGTCTGGAAACATTTCGACTTCGAAAAGACCCTTCAATAGCTGGTGTACACCGCTATTTTTGGAGTGAAGAACCATGAACCTTTAAGAAAGAAAGAAAGAAAGAAAGAAAGAAAGAAAGAAAGAAAGAGAAAAAATAAATAAATAAATAAAACATTGGCTGCGTCGTCCTCCCCGTAAAGAAACTGCCCCAGTATGTAAAACACATAACGACCTAAAACACACCATGGCGTATCTTTTTCCTTCAGAATTAGTTTGTGAAATATTGAGCGCACTATATCTCCCATTTTCACAAGATTATTTCTTCTCCAAGTATGCTTATTGTTCCTGCTTGCAAAGGAGGTCCGCTCAGGGGCTCCGTGAAGAATAAACGCACCCAACACCACGTTTCACTGTTTGCAGAGAAGAAGATGAAAAAAAGAAGCAGCTTAGGATGGAAAAAAAGAAGAAAAAGCGCTTAGGATGCGCTCGATGTAAAAATACCGCAAATCGATAAAGAGCAATCACATGACCACGCATGTGCATTTTAGTGCGGTACAGCAGGACAGATGGACGGATGGCAGGGCGGAGGGTGGGACAGATAGATGGAGGGTGGGACGGATGGACGGAGGAGGAGTTTTGTGACAGTTTGCTTTTTCACGCTGGAGTATAAACATAAGTCAAGGGAACAGTAAATTAAAACAATATAGTACAAATTATTTAAGGCATGACGATCGGAGGAAAGCCGAAATACAACGAGGAGCGAGTTTACGGTGACGGCGTGCGCGATGCATACGGCCCAGCGTATGTTCTCTTCCTATGCGCCCAAAAACACGTGCACACGTTTATCACACAGCCCCCGGGACGCAGAAACAGCGCTCGATAGTGTCCGCACCTTATCAGACGTACACGACCGCGTCTGGTGTAAGAAGCGGAATGGGGCTGCGTGGCGAGAACTTGGCGTGGCGTGGGTGCGTGCGCACCGCCATTAACTCCACTCCTCGCACAATTCTTTTAAAAGCTACGGATTCTCGTCCGAGAGTTCAACTGGGCCTTGCGTTATTTTTAAAGTTGAACCAATCGCAAACTTGTGTGTGGGGTGGGGGTGGTTGTTGAACACATTTTGGGTGAAAACAGTTGCACAAAATATCCTGGGGTTGTTTTTTTTTTCCCCCTGTAATGATGTCAGTGCATTTCTGCATGGAATGTTGCAGTCCCCTGTGTGTGTGTGTGTGTGTGTGTGTAGAGGGCTGGGCTCCATTCATCCAACAACAATGTTTGTGTGTGTTTTTCCCCCTGACATTTCTCCAGGACACCCCTCCCTTTCCCCCAGCATTACCCACTCTACCATAACCCCAATGCGAAATCTCCTTATTAAACCAATCAATGCACAGATGTGTGGGGTTTTATTTATTCTAGATTATTATAGGCTAATGTGCTAAAGCTAGCCCGCTGCCAAGGCGACCGAACGCCTGGACTATCCTCGAGCTCATAACCCAGAACCAGTACCAGAACCTAATCATCACCCAACGCGCTCAAAAGTCCCGTTTCAAGTGTAATCATCAAAGACCTGTACACGTGTGTGCGTGCATGCACACATACATACATATATACATACATATATATATATATATATATATATATATATATAGACTGCACGGTACTCGTATATTAATAAATATTAATAATGAACTCACTGTGGTTCTGTTCGGTTGGACCGGCTAACAGGCCCGCGGTGTGCTAGTCACAGAGCGCTCCTCTGCGGAAATAAACGCCGACAATAAACAATAATCACCACTAATAAATAAAAGAAGAACGCAGAGAGAAACGCGTAAACCCCGCGCACTCTCGCTAACGCTAACGCTGATCAGGGACGATCCGGCTACATGCTAACGGGGTTGTATCTGAGGGGAGTTAGCATGCTGTGCTCGCTGAACAGAGTGGAAACGGTAGAGCTGTTGGGTTATTAAGAACACTGTGCAATAAATAATGAAATACATGGAGAGTTTTCGTGTTTACCGGACTGGAGGAAATCCAACTGCGGCTCCAGGAGAGGAGAGGCTAAGCTAGGCTAGTTATGCTAGCAGCTGCGTGTTAGCCTCTTCAGCCGAGGCCGTTAGCATCCAGGCTGCTGGTCTCTTCTCCAGATCTCAGAGCGGTTTAAATCTCCTCCGTGCCGCGTGGAGCTCTGTGATCTACTCACACCCTGTCTCCATCACCCGCACACACACAGAGAGAGAGAGAGAGAGAGAGAGAGAGAGAGAGAGTGTATGTGTATGAGAGAGAGGGAGAGGGAGAGGGAGAGAGAGAGAGACAGTGACAGTGTGTGACTGTGTGTGTGTGTTTTAAATCGCCGCTATTCACTGCTCTGAATCCCAGCATCGCGGAGGAGGATAGTCGCTCCCGTGAAGAGAGAGAGAGAGAGAGAGAGAGAGAGAGAGAGTGTGTGTGTGTGTGTGTGTGTGTGTCAGTGTGTGTGTGTGTACCATGTCCTTGCTATGGTAGCATGAACAATAAATGCTCTGTGTGTGTGTGTGTGTGTGTGTGTGTACCATGTCCTGGTGCATCACTTGAACTTGAACTTCTGCTGTAAAAGAAGTTAGACACACACAAAAAAAAACACAACACATCTCCTCTCTAGTCCTCCTAAGTCGTGATCTTCTAGGTTTATTTCAGATCTCCTGAATGTCCTCAAAAAGTCAGTGAGTGTGAGAGAGTGTGTTAATTATTTATTTGTTTGTTTGTCTACAGGTTTATTTAAATGGTGTGTGTGTTGTTTCTTTTTAATGGTATCTGGTATAATAACGTATATTTGTTTGTTTAACTCCGGTTTGTTTGTCATTAGCAGGTGAGACCCTTTGTGTAACAGAGACCTGGCATCACGTTCGAGTACAAGACAAAATCAGCCAAAAGAGCTGTTTTTATTCGTTTGTTTGTTTGTTTGTTTATGTGCACTCCTGATGCCCTGTAATGTTTCAGCTAAACCTTTGGGTCAAGGAGCGGATTGTGGTGAAGGAAATCAGCGAGCAGTAACAAGATCCAGGATCATCTCCGCTTCCTCTTGTCTGCGTGAGCGTGAACGTTAGCGTGAGTGTCAACG
Organism: Ameiurus melas; assembly: GCA_012411365.1. Classification (NCBI taxonomy): domain Eukaryota; kingdom Metazoa; phylum Chordata; class Actinopteri; order Siluriformes; family Ictaluridae; genus Ameiurus; species Ameiurus melas. The sequence goes on along the minus strand of CM022759.1, from coordinate 9,526,095 downwards.
CCCTCCCTGTACTGCCAGGATGTCAGCAGCATCCTGTCACACGGCTGCTGTTAAACGAGGAACTGTGTTAGACGCACTCTGCAACCATGGTAGGAACCAATCTACATTTTCTACACGTTTACTTTTAGAACATTCTAGATCCCTCCAGATGTTTCATTGTGCATCTGCTGAAGAGACACGAATGCAGTGTGTGTGTGTGTGTGTAGCGGGCCTAAGTCCTCATTTCACGTTAGTGTTATGTGTATTTTTTGCTGTCAGCACTTCAGGAAGTTGGTTTCTGTGACAGTGTGTGCTGTAACACTTCCTGTCTAAGTGCTTGACAAATATATGCAATGGGGCACACAATTCACAGAGCACTGCTACTAGTTACTGCTACCACCCTGAAGTTGATTAGTTTCCGTTAAGAGCAATTGTTTTATTCCTCTTACACGGCAGTGATTTTACAAGACTAAAGATTTTTAATTTATTAAACAGTGACGCATCATGTTTTTATCCATTTGTTGTTACAAATGAGAAATATAAACATAAAACGAATGAAACGTGATGCGAAATAAATGGTGGCACGTTTCAGTCGAGCTCGCTGGTCGTGTGTGAGGTGGATCCAAGTCTGACGGAGAAGCTGAAGAAGTTTCGCTTTCGGAAGGAGACCACTAACGCCGCCATACTGAGTGAGTATTTCTCATAAACGTCCAAGAATTCATGAAAAAAAACAGTCATTGATCATTATTAAAGATTATTAAAGGGCTTTGTACCAGTACTGTTTTTAACGCGCTCTAGGTCGGTTATTAATTAAAGCTGCAAGCGGTATTTTCAGGGGCCAAGCACCCAGACTTGGTGAGCCGCACATTTACAGACGCGCTACAAGTGATGCATAAGCAAGCACAGAAAAGCAGAGCCATAACTATAGGCGAAGACATTCAAGAACGATTAGAAGTTTCACATATTTGCCATACCGTTATGGGCAAACTGTTTTGAATATTAGATTTCCTTTGATAAATTTACTTTAGACAGGTCTCAAGATTATGTGTAGCGGAAACGGTAGTTAAACGTGAGCATTTTTTTATGCATGTTGTTACTTTTGAACAGTACGTGGCGCTGTTGCAAAATTTGTTGCTTAGCCTCAGGTCATGGTCCTGAAGAAGCATACCAAATTTTGTGTCGCTACGTAAAGTCCTTGTTGAAATACAGTCTCGCTTCCTGTTTGGCGGATTCGCTGTCAGATTTTGTTGGCCCATTACAGGCAAACCATTTGAAATATTAAAAATTCTTTCAATGACGTCTGCCAAATTTGGTGATGATTGAACAAAATTTGTAGGAGGAATAGAGAAAAAAAGCTTTGAGAAAAGTGATGTCAGAGGGTGCTTTGAACTTGTCTCGAGCCAGGGAATCAAGGGATGGCTGGATTTAAAAATTTTATGACCAACTTACTTCCTAAACTTCTTAAACTAAACTAAACTAAAAGTCGTTTACTTCGTAAACAACTTAATAAATGTGCTTCCAAATTAGGCCCAAATTTGACCCGATGGTGGCGTTAGACCATTGGCAGCACCTGGCCTAAATTTGGTCAGAATATTCTTTAGACCCTATCTAATCAATGTGCCAAATTTCATAACTTTTTACATGACGGTTCTATAGGCTGCAGTAGACACCAGAAGAAGAACAACTACACATCTTCGGTGCTTGGCCCCCTAAATACTATTTTGAAAATGTGTAACGTTTAAACAATTCATATTAAAATGCTAATCTTACTAATTACTTTAGTCAGTGACCACTGACAGAACTTTGAGACTTTATTCTGTTAGCTAGTTAGCAAGTTAGCTTGGTTAGCGTAGCTAGATTTACAAAAAAGGTAGCTATTCACCCCCATTCCACCTCTCCTCCCGTCCTGCTCCACGTACAAGCTTTGTAGGTTGTGGATTATGAAGGAGGTTGACGACAAAATGTAAAAAACTGAATTCAATTACAGGCTCGATGTTCATGTTTTTTTCATTCCGATATGTACGTCCAATATTTGTTTATTTCAGTGAAAATTGATATGGAGAAACAGCTGGTCATCTTAGAAGAAGAGTATGAGGTGGGTGCCTGAAAGAGCTCATATGGCTAATCTCTAAACTGTTAAAAAAAAGTGAGATTCTGTGATTAAACCTGCAATGTTCATGTTACAGGACATTTCTCTGGATGATCTGAGGGAAGAGCTTCCCGAGCGCCAGCCTCGATATCCTTTATCTTTTAAAGAAACAAAACAACTTCATATATGATACACAGTCGATGTTTTGGAGCTCGAGTTAGCCAGCTAATTCTGTTCTAATCAGTATGTTGTAACGCACTTGGTAGTATGTTGTTCCCTCTTGGGCACCATCTTGAGCTCGATAATATTGGCGTAGTGCTAATCCACGATGCATTTAGTGTAAATCTGGAAGCAACTGGAAGTAACAGCTGAGATAAGATAAGATGAGAACTACGGTTTCTGCAGTTACACCAAAGACCTCTCATTAAACACGGTGAGTGCTGAGTGATCTCGTATGTGATCCATAAACGCATCGTTAAATGTGAAATCTTGTTAAAATGGGGTCACTGGCTTAAAAAAAAGGGTTACGCTCACAGCCCTCTTGTACTGTACTGGACGTGGACATGTTAGATAAACACTTTCACATCCTGATGATAAAACAGTAGCTCACTTCCTGAAAAGTGAGTCATCGAAGAGTGTATGACACTTAACAAAAGTGTACGTACATAGTGTACAGCTACAAGCTCACGCACTCTGACGGCCGAGTGTCCTACCCGCTGTGTTTCATTTTCTCCAGTCCTGTGGGTAAGTTGTGCTCTCCAACATTTCATTTACTCTTATGTAATTTTCAAACTAGCTATAAAGAACGCAATCTAATTAGCACGCTAATTAGGACTGACTCGCTAATCAACAAGCTGATACAAGTCTGTACTCTTTAACGGTACTGAACAAATAACAATCCTAGATTATTTCTATTAGTATAAATGCACTATGAGGTACATATTCTGTGATATAAAATGTGGTAAATAACTATTGTTAGCTCAAGTACTGTGTTGACAGGAATTTCTTTAAAAATCAATAAAAATCTAGCGAAATTATTAATGGAACGCTTGATCCTAAATCCCGGACATGTTTTTTTTTTGTACTTATATTGCTAACAAGCAACAGATGTCTGTCAAATCATCCCAAATTTTGTTTACAGTACATACAAATGATATTACGCTCATTTTAAAATAAACAACGCACAGATTTAAGTTCCTATTATCGCTTGCGTAACTTGTAGCTTTCTTGCTAGGGTTGTACTTTCAAGCAGTGGGAGGCGGGGATTGATACCAAATTTCGTTAAATCGTTAAATAATAATTTAAAATTTTTTTTTAGATTTCAGTCGTCTAAGATGCTTGCCGAAACAAAGAAAAACAACAAATGGATCGGCTATGCTTGGGTTGAACGGGACATCGAAGAATGAATCGTCATGTTTTAACAATTAATATCTCATATTCACGGCACTTCGTGTTGTGAAATCAAAAATTTTAAAGGTCTCTTTAGATTCTCGCTTTTCATTAGCGACGTGCAGAAAACATACCGCACTCGGCTCTTACGTCGTTCTGATGTGTTTCGATAAAATTAAAAAAAAAACGGTTAAGTATTTAACGCCGACTGCTGCGTCAGGAGCGAACGGAATTCCCGGTGGTAATTTTCGCACGTCGTTTTTGTCAGCGCAGTGCCGCCGTGCCACACTGAAATGTAAGAGCTGTCCAATCGCAGCCTGACTCTGTACTTTGGGGCGTGGTTATAATCAAAGAAGTCCCTGAAAGAGAATCCCCCCCGTCTATCCTTTATAGGTGCACGATAGTCTTAATATGACTAGAAATACACACAGCACGTACTGCCGAAGAAATTCTGATCAATTTATATTTGTACCGTCCAACAGTACGTATTTGTTAAACAAACAGTGAAGTCGATTTTATAAATTACGTCATTAAAACCCCAGAATATGTCAGTTAATAATTAATAATAATGATTTTTTTTAAACAGGCTGTAAGCCAGAGCAGCAGATGATGTACGCCGGCAGTAAAAACAGGCTCGTCCAATCTGCCGAGCTCACCAAGGTGCTCACCATCACATTTATCTCGTCTAGACGTTTGTTTCCAGTAGCACGAGAACACCAATATCGCTTTCACATAATCTCTATATATATATACATATATATAATATAGTAATCTGCTTCTATTCCTAATCCCCACCCCCCGGCCGCATCTACAGGTTTTTGAAATCCGGAACGCAGACGATCTCTCCGAGGAGTGGCTGAAAGAGAAATTGTCCTTCTTTCGCTGAAAGATTACACCACTCGTCAAGATCAGCGCTCCATCCATCTATCCATAAGGCGAAGATCGTTACGTGGGGATTAAAGTCACAGCTCATCTCAGATCATCTCATTCTCAGTGGAGAAAAAGCATCACGTTTGCTTTCTAAAATATTTTTCTTTTAAGTCGACATTTTGTAGAATGAAGTGAAGCAGAGTGTGTACTAGACCTGTTACAGCTAAAAAAAAATGTCAAAGCTTTGCATATATTTTGGTGTTCATGGTTTGTTTTTTTGGGGTTTTTTTTAGCTTTGGATATACTGATTATCAGTATCAATTTTATTTAACTTCATTAGTGTCTTACAGCGGGGAAAAACCCCCAAAAGATGGTATTGATATAAATACCAGACTAGATTATATTAAACATACTATAAACAGATTGCTACATTAAAAAGGTTTCACATTAAAGTACTGAAGGAGCTTGCAGTCAGGAATAAGTAAGGAATAAACCGAAATGAGTCTAACGTCACACCAGTTGTTTGAAATGAATTTAAAGAACAATAAAATGTTCTCACACCAACTTCAGCTTATCGTGTTACTGAGAAACCATTTAAAAAAAAAAAAAAAAAAACACAACACCTATAACAAGCCCACGTAAGTCTAATGGTCAGGTGTCCACATTCTTTTGGCTGTAGTGTATATTAACTTTGATAATATATAAAAGTTAATCACTTTTGTTTTGTTTTTTTTAACAAATGAACTGGTTCTTTATTTACAGCAGTTTATACAGTAAACTTTACTTTCTACAGCTATTAAAAGAGTACATAAATTTCAACATGAATTTGGGATCATCATAAAGAAATAGAAATAAAAAAAAAAGAGAAACCTCATCGTGGTACTCTAGTGAAACAGGTTTGTCGAGGAAGAGGAGCAATGAACAGATCTGTATATTTATATTCGTTAGGACATATAAAGTGTAAGAGCTGCATCAAAATCTACTCCAGCTGTGACAGAAAAGCGTCGAGGCTTGGGGTTGAGAAGGGCATCGAGTGGAAATGCTGAATCGAAGAGGTTAGAGCACGAGACAGAGTATAAACAGTAGAGTATGAGAGGCGGAGCATTCGCCTCATTCGCTGTCACTACCGTCGCTGGAGTCTGACCCCCTCTCGCTGCCGCTCTGCCCTCCCCCGCCCTCTGATTGGCCGCTGCTGCTGTGGGCGGGCGAGGCGCTGCCGCTCGCCCTTCCTCCCTCTTCCTCCGCGTCCTCGTCCTCGCTCCTCCTCCTCCTGCGTGCTCCTCCTCCGTCGTCGTCGTCCTCTTCCTCACTGTCATCGTCGCTGCCGAAGATCTCCTCCTCGTCACGTGCCTGCCGGTCCTCTCCGCTCTCGCTGCCGCTCGCCTTCTTCTCTTCCTCCTCCTCCTCTTCTTCCTCCTCGTCCTCCTCTTCCTCGATGTTGCCGTCCCGGTCGGAGCCGCTGTCCGAGTTCTCGCTCTCACTTCCTTTCTCCTTCTCGTCGCCTGCGTTGGTTGGAAGACACAGGTATTCGTTTACACAGCGTGAACGTAAAAGTGAATTGGGAGGAGACGTCGACAAACAACGGAGTCATCATTATTATTATCTCCCTTATGCTCAGTGTGTGTGGATGTGTTACCAGAATCTTGAGTGTCTTTGTCCATGTCTTCCTCCTCATCCTCTGGCTCGTGGTTCTCCAGCTGAGCTCTGCGAGCCTCCTGCAGGTCACACACACACATTTTCCCCCCATGTAGCTCACCATTGTTCCACAAAAACACTGTGTACGTACGTGTGTGACTAAGAAAGGACGCCACTGTAATACAGACCTGTGCTTCCAGCTCTTTCTCGTTCATATCTCTGTGTTTGCAGACCAGAACAGCGTTGGTGGTGGACTGAGCTCCGGCCTTCGCGCGCCTCTTACTCAAACGCACCCTGACCAAACACACACACACACACGCTTAAATAACACTCACATGTACGAGATAACACAGAGTTTAATGCTAAGCTCATCCCTAGCATTAAGATTCCATCTTGTAATGAAAGTGAACGATGTCAGAACAGGAGGGGCGACGATACCGGAAATGATGTTTAAGTAACCATATCTACAAGAACACTATGATAAACCGAACCTGGTCTCGAGCTCGTTGTAGTAGACGCCGTCTCCGTCTCGGAAGATGAAGAAGTAGTTCTCCTCGTAGCCTTTGCTGGCTTTGTTCTTCACGTTCCAGTTGTACTCTCTCGCTATCTTATAGTCGTATCTGCACACAGAGAGAGAAACCCTTTTATTCTTCTTATCCCACAGCAATTTGCCTTCGATTACAGCTTCATTATTGAAGACATTACTCTGCTGAAATTAATCAACACCTTCTGATCAATCAATAGTGCTGGGGTATAAAAGAACAACATTTTTGGTGGACTCTTTGTGTGTGTGTGTGTGGTCTTACAGCTCCTCAGGCATGTAGTCCAATTCCTCCTCCACGTCTCTTTTACGTCGCAGCGTATCCTCGTTGGGCAGGAAGTACGCCACAAACTGGTTCCCTTCCTCGTCCATCATTCCTCTGCAGAGGGGAAAAAAAAAAACATAACCCCAGGAGTTTATTCACAAACACAAAAAAAAAGCGGTCAAAAGAAAAAATAAATCACTGTCTAGCAACCCAAACACACCTGATCATAGCCTGTGACATCATATCTACAGCCGCAGAGCTGGAGAACTCTTTAGGGGCGGGGTCGGAGTCGAAGATGACCTGCGCGCATGGGTTTATCCACATCTGCACCGAGGACAAAGGGGAGAGAGAGAGAAAAAAAACAACAACACGAAATTACATTCTTTTATTCATTTACACTGGCATAGATACGAAGTGTGCGTGTGTTTGTGTGTGGACCTTAAAGTCAGGGAAGACGGGCAACACCTCCACAGGTGTAACTCTTGGTTTGCTGTAATGCTGCGTAATCTATGGGAAAGAAAAAAAAAAAAGAAGTGTAAAATCTTAAATCTTTAACGTTACGTAAAATAAGTCGAGCTGATGCTAACGCCGTTTCGTCAGATTAACAGTACCGTGTGGACGATTTTAAAATCGCTAATAAACGGTCGAAATTCTCATTAGCGTGACAAGCTCACGTTTTTCTGGGCGTCCTCGAAGGTCTTTTCGATGGCGGCGATC
>CM022759.1:9488610-9513610 GCA_012411365.1 Ameiurus melas | reverse complement strand
GTCCAAATTGATCCCAATTAGCCATTTCCCCTTCCGGTGTCATGTGACTTGTTAGTGTTAAAAAAGGCGGGGGAGTGTGTGTCAGCCTGTCAGTGCTCAGACCATACGCCGCACACTGCTTCAAATCACCCTCTGAAGCTCTGGTGAACTCCATGCCCAAGAGGGTTAAGGCAGTAAAATAATGGTGGTCCTCAGCACACTTAGGACTTGGTATCAATTTAGACGACATTTAAAATTTGTAGGTGGTAAATGTGCACTTATATAGCGCTTTTATCCAAAGCGCTTTACACAGTGTCTCATTCACCCATTTACTCACACACCAATGGTAGCAAAGCTGCCATGCAAGGTGCTAGCTTGCCATCGGGAGCAACTTGGGGTTCAGTGTCTTGCCCAAGGACACTTCGGCATGTGGAGTCACCCAGGCCGAGAATCAAACCGCCAACCCTACGATTAGTGGACAACCCACTCTACCAACTGTGCCACATACCTGCCATAGGTGCATCCGCTTTGTGTCCTTTAGTGAACAACCATTTATTTCCCCCATCGTGTATGGACTCCTCATTTTCAGTGTGGTATGACAAGGGTATTAAACAAGTTAGAAATTTGTATTCTGATGATGTGTTTGATAGCTTTGCCAATTTGGCATCCACTTACGATCTCCCCTTGACACATTTCTTTTGGTACTTTTCAAATACGGAATTTCGTTTCTAGATGGTATCGTGATTTCCCTTCTGCTCCTTCAGAACAGGCCTGGGAAGACCTGTTTTCAAATAACCTGCATCAGAGAGGAATGATTTCTAAGATTTATGGATTTATTTTGACGCAAGGTAGTGGGTCGAGTAATAAAATTAGGTATGCGTGGGACACGGAATTATGCGTACAAATAAGTGAGGAGTGTTGGGAACATGCTATAAGGAGGGTACAGGCTACCATTTCTTGTGCATGTCTTGGACTTATACAGTTCAAAGTTTTAAATAGAGTCCATTTGTCCAAGTCGAGATTGTCTGTGATGTATCCGGATGTTGAGGACAAGTGTGATATATGCCATGGCTCTCCCTGTCATCTTGGCCATATGTTTTTCTTCTGCCCTGAACTCCATGGTTTTTGGTCTGGCTTTTTTACCATCATGTCCACTATTCTATTTATACACTATAAACTCAAGAAAATACAATATACGATGAATGGATGTACACATAAGTTTTTTCATAAATGGCGTCCCTTTATTGCCTACTTTATGGAGTTACAGGCACTACTTACTTAAAGGTTGGTGCCTGTTGTCGAATTTTATAATATCTCTATAACCAGCGACAGTTAATGGGTAGCCATGATGAGCCGGAGGGGTGGGTTGTGGGTTCAATTTTGTTTTTCTTTGTATAAAAAGAAAAAAAATCTGTGAATATTTACTGCTGTTGCTCATTTTGTATTTTTGGGAAATGGTGGGGAGGACAGAACAGAAAAGGCGATTTAGATAGGCTTAGCAGTTCAACAGAAATGTTCATCAGAAATGTTTAATAAAAAAGATGTTTTGCAGAAATGTTTATCAGAACTGGTTTAGCAAAAATTGTTCAGTAGAAATGTAGAAATGTTCTGTAGAAATGTTCATAAGAAGTGTTCAGCAGAAATGTTCAATAAAAATGAAAAAAGAAAAAAAAAAAAAAAAAAAAAAAAAAAAAAAAAAAAAAAAAAAAAAAAAAAAAAAAAAAAAAATAAAAAAAAAAATGATAAGTTTTATTTTTTTTTTTTGTTTTTTTTTTTTTTTTTTTTTTTTTTTTTTTTTTTTTTTTTTTTTTTTTATAGGGGAATTAATTATTTTTTTTTTTGTTTTTTTTTTTTTTTTTTTCCAACAACAACAAAAAAAAGGAGGGGGGGTGGTTGTTTTTTTTTTTTTTTTTTTTAAAAAAAAAAAAAAAAAAAAAAAATAAAAAAAAAATTATAGGTTTTTTTTTTTTTTTTAGATACTATATGTTTTTGATCCCCCCACACAAAAGCATATTTCTCAAATGATCCCTGATCATGTGACACAGTCAAAAGAAAACAAACTTTGCTGCATGTTAAGATCCTGTGATGCACATAGCCACATAACTAAATGACTCCCGTTTATAACAAAACACAAACATTGAGATGATTCAGGTGCAGATCATGTTAGTTTATTGTATAGAACAAAACAGGAAATCCATATCGCAGATGGCACAACCCTTCTGTAAAACAATCAGAGAAGAAAGAGTACAGCATTTTCTTTAAAAAAAAAAAAAGTCAGTCAATCTTAAAATTAGTGGTTTGGTTTCTTTAAAAAAAAACGTTTGTAAAACAAAACAGAGCTCTGGAAACTGAAATTTACAAAAACAGTAAAACTGGGATCATCTCAATCCTACGTTCACACTAGTAACTAGCTCGTGTCGATCGTGGGTGTGGCTTAAAACCACGATTTTAACCCGTTCTTCCATTTTCGTGCGTCAAACAGCAAACAGAAACTAAGGGAGGAATTACTGTTGTGAGTGGGGGAACCGAAGAAGTACTCATAGGATCGGCTCGAGGAATCATTCAAGCAGATTGAGAAAATCTTCAATGAATCGTCACTTCATGGCTGAAAATGGAAATGACTGCTTGGACGCCATTTCATCACTCATTTTTGTGAACGTGGGGTAACAGGTGGAAAGGTTTTAGATGTGACGATCGCTCTACCAGTTGAACAACAATCATTGTGCTGCGATACTTTAGGGAAACTTGACATAAAAAATACATATACAAACCATAGGTTTGGTATTTGAGTTTGTTTGCTCTTAAGAGGATTTTTTAAAATTATTTTTATGCTGCAGAGCATTTAAACATTAAAACATTTTTCAAATAATTTTTTTTTGATAAAAACCAAAATAAGATTAAACAGCAGCAGGTGGTTCAGTAATTCAGAACAAGCTAAAAAGCCAACATTGCTCATTTCACAAGTTTTTTTTATACCTCAGGCAGTAAGCCCGCCCGCCCCCTTTATCGGCAACCGTTCTGCTTAGCCCTTGAGCCCGTCTCTGATTGGTCAAAACGCGTATAGGGAGGGGTCGAAATTCCACTGAGTAGCTGCTAGGGCTGATATTTCCCCGCTCTTTTCAGTGAATCAGATTATTTGACTCAGCTTGCTAAAGAGTCGATTCCCAAACGACTCATTGGGCTGTATTCAAGAGAAGATATTTTTGATACTGGTGATTGCTCTTTAGCTACATATAGCTGAAGTGGTTTCAAATTATAAAATATTAATTTGAACTGCATTTTATAAAAATCAATTTAAATAATAGTAAAATCAGACAGGAGAAACAAAAAGAAATTGACACATAAGGTTAGCATTGCTGCTTTAATGTTATTGTGGCACTGTCTGATTACAAGGATTTATTTTAATAAATGGAACATCCAAATTCAAACACTACATGTAAAAAATAATAATAAATAAAAAAAATAAAGTTTACATGAGTGAATTGACTCTTGACATTAACCTAAAAGAGCTGAATCAAAGAGCTGACTTTTTTTTTGCAAATGACCACTAAAAGATGCAAAGAAACTATCAAATTAAGCATAAAACAAACAAGTATTTTAAAATTGCAATTTTTATATAGCACTAGTGCAAACATCAGTCACCAGGGTCACACTAGTGTGTGTTCGTCCCTTTAGATAGAGGATTATTATTAAGGTTTATTACTGGATCGTAAAGAGTCCTCTTGCATCTTTGCGACTACATTCGCAGTTACGTTGTGTACGTGATCGTGTATCATTCAACTAAATCTCTCAACTTTGCGTTTAAGGCTGCATGTCGTAGTGATCGCTGCTAAAATCATTAAAAAAAAAAGTTACGCAAATATTCAACGTCTTCATCTGAAAACCTCACATCCCACTGGACAGACTGAAATACACAGCAGATGAAAAGCGTCACGATAATATCGTAAACGAGATGCTGTAAAGTGAGTACAATAAAATAGAGATATTTGCTTCAATCACAGGCACTAGGAACATGAGCTTAAAAATCAGAGTCAGACAGATGATATACGTTTTAGCGTCTTCGCTACACCGAGCTGCCGTGGGGTTTTTTTGTTTTTATTTTGAGAAGAGAAACTCCTTTTAGAGGAGACAAAGCGAGAAATGTGATACAAGTTCCCTTTATAACAACCAACACAGAATCCGTGCTCGGTTGCGAGCTCCGTGCTAATTCTCCATCGCTGGACATGGCGCGGATTGTTGAAAGGCGGCAGCAGTCACACGGGAAGCCATTTTCCTCCCCAGCTCTTTGGTTGATTGGCGTTCCCAGCTGACAAGGCCGCGAGCTCAGGTCTGGGTGTGAACGGAGCGATCCGACCTGCGGGAAAGAAAATAAATAAATACGTTTTATAACTGGGGCGCTTTGTGTTTTTTTCCCAGTGTCTTTTAAACAACATGTTTATAATAAAGAGCTCATAATATAACATTTTGTTTGTGAAGTAGAGAACCCGTAACTATACAAAGAACCTTCTGAAAAGAAAAGGGGTGGGGTGGGGTGTGTGGTCATTTTCTTTACCTGCTCAGCATGTAGAGCATCTGACCAGGATCATCAGCAAACACCCTGCAAAAGACGTAACGAAACGCGTTACTGGGAACCAGGTCACGTTAATATAACCAATTTAACTCCATGATAACTTTTATTATTAAAAACAAGATTTATAGCTTTCCTATCTGTGTGCCAGACTAATTTGGTGCGACGTCACACTTCAGTTCCTTATATAAATAAGGGGTGGAGCTAGATTCCAACATAAACATGACAAGCCGAGGGAAAACGGAGCGACATTCGAAAAAATGACCACGTACAAGAAACGTGAAAGCTTTCGAGGGAGAAAAAACAAAACAAAACCTAAAAAACGAGCATGTCTGGACGTCAAAAATTCGCACATGAAATAACCAGCGTAGAACTCAAAAGACGGCCACTAAGGTTTAATCGGCATGTATTATCCACGAACGGTTCTTGAATACAGGATGTTCCTGGAATGGACCGCGTCGGTGAATTAAAAAAAAACAATACGTAGCACATGTTTACACGCACTCACCCGTCGCCCCAGTGGTAGAAAGCTCTGTCCTGGTAGAAGAGACAGAGGAACAGCCACACGCTGATGGTCTCCACCCAGAAAACTACAAACAGCAGCCAGACTGAGGACAGAAGTAGCTCACACACCATCCTGATGATCTGCAGGTAGAGACGGATCCAATAATATATGCTTTCACACACACACACACACAGCTGATGTATTATATGACAGACTTATTGAATGGGGATCCTGTTAAGGTGGTCCAAGGTGAACACACATGACGAAACTGTAACCTGTAACTGATTTCTTGGCGCGTCCTTAAATAACTCACCTCTTATATCTTGTATCTGGGAAACAAAAATCTCAATTGTTGTAAAAGACTAACAGTGTTGAGCGTGATAAAAGTATTAAAAACACACAGAGGGAAGCTTTCTGGAGCGATACCCGACATGGAGTGGCGTGCATTAATAAACGAACGATGCTAATCCGGGCGTATTAGCCGTACACTCGGCTAACTAGCTTGTTGATCTAACGAAATAGCGTTCCGGTCGCGATCAACAATCACGGAGACGATGTTAATGAAAAGAAAATTTACATGTGTAGAGGAAACCGGCTCGAAATGATGAGAAGAATGTATACGGATTCATCAGACTCCCGAGTGTTTGAGCAGGACGAGCTCTGCAGCTTAGCAATGTTCGCTTCCCTAGACGAAAACAAAACAATGCGAGTTCTTCTTCGTTTGTACTTCCCCCGGAAATAGGATTGAACGTCTTTCAAATCATTTTTTAATTATAACTTTCATTTATCCTTCACAAACACAAAAATTAAATAAATAGAATATTTAGTGAATACCTTAGTGTACTGCGCATTTTATTTTCCCCTTTTCTAAAAGTAAAAACCAGTTTGTTGAGAAAAAAAAAATTATATATATATATATATATATATATATATATATATATATATATATACTAGCTTGTTGCATATACTAGCATCGGACTTATTTATATATATATATATATATAAATAAAAAACCCGAAACTCGAATTTGCTTTGGGCTTTGCGCGAAACACGTCGACCAATCAGCTATTCTCTTCCTCGAATCCAACCAATCGGATTACGACATAGCGCGACGTCGAAGCAGAATTACAAAAAAAGGTGACTGATACGATACAACACCGAATCCTCCAACCGACAAACGGCGCTGTGTAATAAATTCCTTTCCTGTTTTTCCGTAAAAAAAAAAAGTGTTTTCAAGTGCTTTAAACATGTCAGTTTTTGTTTCTGTAATAGTATACGACGTAAAAACATACAATCTTAGTCAATATCCATCGGACTTAAATGTGTTTCCGGAGAAATAGGTATGACAACGTGTTGCTGCTAGTTCGCTACGGAGATGACGCGTATTGCGTCATCGGGTGCGTCCTAAATGACTCTCTACTCCCTTCTCTCTGTGCAGTGTAACAATGCCCCAGGCAGCATATGTAGTGCACTAAATATCCGAATCAGAGGTATACCGGACACAAGCCGTTATTCTTCACGCTTGGTTGCTTCGTTTCTTTTAACATACAGCAGAGTTTCCCGGCGATTTCTAACCGCAAATGGTACATACATCAAAGACTATCTTTAACAGCGCATGTTATAAAGTGTCAGGTTAATGGATCGTTCAGAGTATAGCAGGTTGTTAGGAAATAACCAGCAAGCTATCGGGTTTAGCTAGCTAGCTAGCTGTGTGTGAAGGATCTGTTTTCAAATGTTCTGTACATTTCCTGGTTTGTATAATAAATAAAAACTCTAGTGCTTTTTAAAAAAAAAAAGTAATAAGTATGAGTGAGCAAACCTTACACAGGAAGCAAAAGTTAATGTTTAGGCGTTAAGTAACCTCATATAATGTCTACTTCCTGTTTTCTTATGTGTTTGTTTTTGTTTGTTTGTTTGTTGTTGTTTTTCCCTAGAAAGAAAACATCGACAGTTGAAGGGGGGGAAAAAGACACTCACACGTCAACACTATCCCGAGAACTTGAGACATTTTTTCAAAATGTCTTCGACCCTTTCCTTCTTTTTGTCAGAAGGTTAGTGTTGGACACCATAGCAACGGATGTCCTTTAACTACCTCTGACCTGTCGGTTTAACCAGAGACGGAGACGCCACCCGTTTGAAATTGGACGGACGATGTCGACTGGAGACGCAGGGGATCGTGGGAAAGAAAGGGAACGGGGCGCCCGTCCCAAAGTGCGTCAGAGCCGATCTGAGGAACGGCAGGACGGAGGGAGGAGGAAAGGAGGCAGGGGTAAAAGGAAAGGCCGCTTGGCGCACGAAGTGGCGTCGGACCGGCCGGTCAGCGACGGATTCGAATACGGCGATCTCTTAAACGGGCTGGAACCCGGAAACGCACGTTCTTCATTTCGTGAACGCCGGTGGCGCCAAGTCCTCGGCTCACCCGCGTGCTCGTTGAGCGAGAAAGTCCCGGCCAGGATATCTCAGAACACTCCGAACGATGAACAGCCTGTGCCCGAGACCAGCAGCAAGTCTTCTGGTGGCAGTCGTACCCTCAGGCAGAAGATTCAGGACGCCGTAGGCCAGTGTTTTCCCATCAAGACCCACAGTGGACCTTCTGCTTCAGGACCGTGCATCTCGGCATCTCCTGTCGCAGCTTCTTCCCGGAGGAAGATCCATCTGAGTGAACTCATGCTGGACAGTTGCCCGTTCCCACCTGACTCCGAGCTAGCGCAGAAATGGTACCTGATCAAGCAGCATACGGCTCCTGTTTCCCAACCACCCGTACTTGACGCTTTCTCTGCGTGCTCTGCTTCCTCGGCGTCTGTCGTCGAGGACGAGGATGATCGCTTGCGAGAGAGGCGGAGAATAAGCATCGAGCAGGGCGTCGACCCACCACCCAACGCGCAAATCCACACGTTCGAGGTGACCGCGCAGATCAACCCGCTGTACAAGCTCGGGCCCAAGTTGGCGCACGGGATGAACGAGTTGGCCGGGGACGACCGGGCCACTCTTCAACAACAACAACAACAACAACAACAACAGCAGCAGCAGCAGCAGCAGCACGTGCTGCAGAGGCAGCAACAGCACCACCAACTGCTTCTCCAGAGCTGCTTGGACACTCTAGACGAGGTCGTCACGTCTTCCTCGGGATCCGCCCCGTCCTTTCCTACAGAATCCCATCCGGATTCGGATTCCTCCTCATCTTCGCCGTGTTCCCTGACGACAGCGTCCCTGGTGACGACGGAGCACTTCAAACCTCAAGATGGTCACCATCGTGCCCACACGCAGATCGATTACATCCACTGCTTGGTGCCGGACTTGCTCCAGATCACCAACCTGCCGTGTTATTGGGGCGTCATGGATCGCTACGAGGCCGAGACGCTCCTAGAAGGCAAGCCCGAGGGAACCTTCCTTCTTCGCGACTCGGCCCAGGAGGACTACTTATTCTCGGTCAGCTTCCGGCGCTACGGCCGCTCTCTGCACGCTCGTATCGAGCAGTGGAACCACAACTTCAGCTTCGACGTTCACGACCCCAGCGTGTTCCACGCACCCACGGTCACGGGCTTGCTCGAGCATTACAAGGACCCCAACTCGTGCATGTTCTTCGAGCCACTGCTCTCAAGTCCCATCCATCGCACGCGGCCGTTCAGCCTCCAGCACATTTGTCGCGCCGTCATCAGCAGCTGCACCACCTATGACGGCATTAGTGCCCTGCCCATCCCCAACGCCCTCAAGGAGCACCTGAAGGAATATCATTACAAGCAAAGGGTTCGTGTACGGAGACTCGACACTGGCTGGGAGTGAAAACCTCAGTGTGTGATTTTTGCTAACTTTCACCATGGCCAGTAAAAACAACAAACATTGTCAACAAATCCAGCACTCCGAATGCAGGCATGCTAGCCTTCTGAATTTATTCAGTACAGAAGGACATTAAGGCTAGCTTTAACGAATCACTGATTCACAGAACCCGAGCGATGCCAATACGACGGGCGCCGCACCACGTGGTTGATAATTCCTACCACAGAAAGTATAGACTAGTGCTTTGCAGCTAGAATCAAAACCCAAGTGTTCTCATGCTAATCTAAGGAAGACCGCGATAAACTTCAGAAGTACCACTAATGTTAGTGAATTAGCAACTCCAAGCATGCTAATGCTAATACGCTAACGACTGCACGACTTGATTGCCGACTGATACCATGGCAAGTAGAAACTATAGTGTTTGAGCTAGCATGAACGAACCACTGCATGTCAGTCTAGCGTATTACAGTACTAAGCTAAGTTTTACTGATCACATCGCGTAGCCACTAACTGCTACAAGTGACTTATCTTTGGGTTTAAAAAGAAAAGAAATGTTGGTGTTTCAGAGCTCTTCACATGTGCCTCATGTATATCAGTGAAATGTTAGGTTTGTGGGGGTGGGGCATGGGTAAATACCCTGGTAATCCTGGCTAGCATGTTGCAGCTTGCTATAAAATAATCCAGTTAGCGTCTTCTTTACAAAGGCTACATGGAAGTATTGTTGATGTAAATAGTTAGCTAGCTAGCTAACCCGTAATGAAATCTATCCGGCTGGTTTTGTAGCTCTCAACTTGTGAGGTGAAATAATTCAAGCAACTTGACAGACCTTCCGGTTCAAAGTTCGAAATCAAGAAAAAATAAAAAGAGCTTATTTCATGGACACTTTTAAGCCAAAAATGTGAACCATGCTAACGCTAGCAAAGAAAAACAAAACTAATGAGTTTGGGAATACTCTAGAAATTGTAGTCTTGTCTAGAAGTGCCACTTGTGTCCCGGGACCGTGTAAACTCTTCGTATAATTCCAAAAAAAAATTAAAAATTGATTAATGATTCTCAGCTCCTATCGAGCACTCTTAAAGGGTCAAGAAGTAATATTTTAAAAACAACCTGAAATCCAAAC
Source organism: Ameiurus melas (assembly GCA_012411365.1). NCBI lineage: Eukaryota > Metazoa > Chordata > Actinopteri > Siluriformes > Ictaluridae > Ameiurus > Ameiurus melas. The sequence goes on along the minus strand of CM022759.1, from coordinate 9,503,662 downwards.
CTTTCCATGCCTTCTTAGCTCAGTAAATGCTTCTTATGAACTTTGACCCGCCTCTAAACGGCTTCTGATCGTCGACTATCTCATTGTAGAACAGTGGGCAGGACGTAAGAATATAATAACCAATCATTGGTCAAGTTCAACCTCCCAGGCTAAACCCAAAGCCCCGCCTACTAGAACACGGCATTTCACTCGGAAACACATCAGAAGTTTGCGTTTGAATCTGTTTCACGTCGTGGTTAATATTTCGAGTGTGATCTGCTTACATCATGAAGTAACTTCCCTGAAGAACATTCCAGACCTGCTAACCAACCTTCATGCCAACATGATAGTGTCCTGCTGTAACGAACTGTCCGATTCGTTACATCTCTTGAGGATGAATGTAGGTGGTTTTAAAAATATTCAATTGTGGATGAGTAAAAAGGATGATCCTTTACACCACGAGTTAATGAATGTAGCAGTTTTGTATCATTTCTAGATGAAATCAGAAGGAACTGTACTTCAGATCGAGGGTTGTTGATACCTTTACTTGTCCAGAACTCCGTATTTGAAGGTTATTTTATTGCACTATTCCCCTAAACATGTTTCAGCATGGATAAATAACCTGCAGGGATAGCAGCTTTAATTAGACATGTCGCTAATGATTATACTGTGCTCGTTAGTATCATAAGTATTGTGATATACAGTGGCAAGAAAAAGTATTTATCAAATTTATTGACAAATATAATGTGTCTAAAATAATAACACAAAAAAATCTGATCTTTCATGTCTTTATTGAGAACAACCAAAAAAAACTCATAGTGCTTGTGGAAAAAGTATGTGAACCCTTGAGTAAATGACCTGGTATGGGCTAAATGTTTTGTGGACTGATGAAACTAAGACTGAACTATTTGGAAAAACCACACAGCACTACATCTGTTGTAGAAAGGACACGGCATATCATCATGAAAACATTGTCCCAACCGTAAAGTATGATGGATCAAACTTCATGATTTGGGCCTGCTTTGCTGCATCAGGGCCTGGCCAGCTTGCAATCATTGAGGGGAAGATGAATTCCAAGTATATCAGACAATTCTTCAGGATAATGTGAGAATGTCTGTACGTCAGCTGAAACTGTGTAGAAGTTGGATGATGCAACAGGACAACGACCCAAACACCGGAGCAAGTCCACGACAGAATGGCTTCAGAAAAACAAAATCCACCTTTTGGAGTGGCCGAGTCAGAGCTCAGACCTCAACCCAATAGAGATGCTATGGAATGACTTGATGAAAGCCATACAAGGGGGGGGGGTAAACCAGTTATTAATTCTAAGGGTTCACTTACTTTTTCCACTACCATTTTGAATGTTGAATGAGTATTTATTATTATACAAATTTATTCAGAAAACCATGAAATTCCAAAAGGTTCACATACTTTTTCTTGCCACTTTATAGCCTATAACTGATTATCGGCACATGCCTAGCGAGGGTTAGCGTGATTCATCTGAAATAATTAGATTAACTTATGGAAAGCTTCCAAACCTACTGTATACACACACTGAGATCTTCTCTTCGAGTCTTATCTTAAGGCAATGAAGAACTGAATAGCAGAACTGTATTAGATTTGCGTTTAGGTTTTTTTGTTTGTAAGAACGTTTCATTGCAACATTCAGAGTTTCAAGCTTTGAGCTGCATAGTATGATCGCTAGCTAACGCGACCACACAAAAGAAGTTTCGAGTTTGACGCTGCGCTGTTTTTAAGACACCCTTGGTTGAATCCCGTGCTATCTGAAATGTGTTTGAATGACTTTTTCGTAGGAATGCCGTTCGTTACACGAGTGTCGGACGAACACTCGAGTCGGCTTATGGTCCGAGTCTGATACAATTTCCATCTCAAAACAGCAACAAAAATACCTACAGGAAAAAGCCATTTAAAGTGCTTACATAGCGGGGAAATGGAACTTCTTAGCCAGCTAACTAATATATATTCATTTAGCTAGCTAGCTTAATTGTTACGTACAAGGTTTGGAGAAACCTTCCAACAAAATTACCACAGAAGTGAAGTTACCCGAGCATTACTATTTAGCATTGGGACTGGCTAGCTAATTATTGTCTGGCAAGCTAGCTAATTAACAACCTGGTATGTCTATGTATTTCCACGCCAAATGACTCAACTCTTATTTTTTTAAATAATATTTATATAATATAGTTAGCAGTACATCTAATTACAGTATGCTAGCTGTTGAGCACCACAGTGTGTGTGTGTGTGTGTATATATATATATCTCTTTTTAAGATTTTGTTTCTAATTATCCGCAAAGAACTTACCAGAGAGAAGGGAAATATCAAAGTATTACCCTTCAGCATTTAGGAAATCGAAATCTAAAATCTAATCTATTCGTTACTGTAGCTAATTAGCTAATTGTGTCTTTTCAGCCACATTTTACATGTATTTTTTTAATAGTCAGCAAACCATGAGGTCAGTTTGCGTTGAAAAAGTGCATTTTGATGAAAATCCTTTCCCCGTGTTGCAAGTGCACACTTTGTAAAAAGAAAAAAAGAAAGGAAAAAAAGAGTTGTACGAGGGAGTCAACGAGGGTGCGTTGAGAACAGGATCAGAAGACAGGTCTAGGAAGCAACGATATTTATTTTCTTATTTAAAGCAATGTTTTAACTTTGCTACTTCACTTGCTTTCCAGTTCTTTGTTTTAGTTCTTGTGGGACCACACTGAATGTCTGCTGAACAAATAAATACGTGAACTCTGAATATTACTGTTTTTTTTTTTTTTTTTTTTTTTTTAAACTGGTATTTATTATTTTTTTAATTAACACGTACTAACTGGTTTTATTTTTATTTTTTTGCTGATAATAGTTTATTTCTAACAGCAAGATAAAAAAAAACGAGTAGTTGGATGATGTGAAAAGCACACAATAAACTCTTCTGTCTATTTACAGCTTTTGTGTATTATTTCCACCTAAATTTTAACACCTCTTTGGGTTGGTTACGTCTGATTAAAACGTTGCTGAGGACGCGTACCTGCCAAGCTTTATTAAATTCGCACAATTTTAAAGGTGCAATAGGTGAAGACTGTTTTTATTTATTTATTTATTTATTTATTTAATTTCCTGCTTCTACAAAAAAAAAACCTGGAAAATATGTAGTAAGTGTTAAAAAGCCATGGATTAAAGTGTATTACATAAAGTGTAGCCAGGAAAATTGTGTTAAAGTCCAGAATGCTTGATTTGTATTTTACAAATGACTATGAGCCATGTCTCTTTTAAAATGTTCCGGCATCGTCGTGATCGTCATCATGAACTGTATCTCAAATCGAAACCTCCCGCCGTACGTTCAAAAGTATAAGAAAATCCGAAAACTCCGGCTTCCTGTAGGCGACTCGAGATGTTTTTAAAATTTAAACACGAACAGTACACAAGTACGTGATTCGAGACACAACGCTTGTTTGTTTAGCGGATGTAGATGGATAGGGGAAATGTGTCCTTTTTTTTACTGCTCCTACGCTAGTACTGTTTATTTGAGTACAGCTTACTGAATTTGGTTTTGTAAAATGTTATTTGTGAAACTAATGAGTTCTTCTTGTGGGCGCATTTGTAAACCCCTGCTTTACCGGGGTTGCTAATGGTCAAGGGCAAGGACATTTTTTTAATTCTGGACAAAATATACAATAAATGATATAAACACACAAGCTTATATCATATGTAAATTGTGTAGGAATGATAGACTTTTTAAAATGTAGTGTTTATGATTTTTCCTCAGAGTTTACTCCAGCTGAAATAAATCCCTTTTTACCAACATAAATGTTTATTCCTTTTTTTTTGCTGCTACATAATCATTCAATCAGGTAGGTAATACTCCGTATAACGTCAGTTCAAACAGCAAGAAGCAGGTTAATTCTGTTAAATTAGCATTTTTTGTGTGTGTCCTGTTAATCTACTGCCCACACACCAGTCCAGTAGGTGGCGGTAATGCACCTTTAGTGGTTTGTCAACCACCATTAAAACACGAAGAATAAGTGCGTGTCCCGTTAGCTTCAAGCATTTGTCTGAAAGAAAAAGTTGGCCCGCGCATCGCATGTAGTGCGCATGCGCGTGGACGGTGCGCATGCGCACTACTGATCAGGCAGTGACCGCGGTTACCAGGGTTTCCATTTCCTCTACGATGCCACCGGGTGTTGTTGACAGAGTGCTGATTAGCTTAGCGGAAAATAAACAGACAAACAAAAAATGTACTCATGATCTCTGACATTCTAGGTGAAACGACAGGAAGTTCATCGGTAGCCTTTTTGACTGTTTGGAGGAAAAGGTTTGAGGCTAAACGTATTTTATTCTCTTGCTAGCAGCGCGATTATTAACGCGGTTCTGAACACTGTGTTTACGTTTAACAACCTCCGAGAGTTCAACATATTGCTTATTTAGTTGCGTATAATGTTTCAGAATAAAGAATTAAACGGATAGTTTTGACGCGTTTATAACGATCTGCTAATTTTCACGTTCACCTGTTGCTCCTTTGTGGCCCCAACCCGAATCATCGACGAGTCGACTCCTGGAATGAACCGGATCTTTTAGATGAAATGTGGGAGCCGACTCACGTCCATGAAGGCTCCTTTAAATTAAAAATCGAAAGACAGAATCTGCGAGTCCTGTGATCCGCTTGTTAACCAGACACACAGTGACGGAAAGTCCAGAGGAATCTACTGAGTCATGTGTCGAACTATGAGTTGTTCGGTACAGAATAACGAGTTAAGAATTCAGGTTAAGAACGTGTGTTTGAATCAGCTGTGATTCTGTGACTGAATCAGCATGACTGTGGATTGTACATATGCTGTTGTTTACACAGATTTAATTGTATATTTGAATTTAAAAAAATAAATATATATATATATATATAAATGCAAAGCATAATGCATGAAGTGATATTTTATTGATTATATTTATTGTGCAACATGTAATTTGTCGTTTTGTTTGATGGAGTTGAGCGTGTTTTCCCTGCAGTCAGGATGAGTGCATCCGCACTGCGAATAGGAGACCAGCTGATCCTGGAAGAGGATTATGATGAGAACTACATCCCGTCTGAACAAGGTAAGCAGGTCTGAGAGGAACAGTTGAAGCCAAGGAGGAAGCCTGTAGTCTTAGTTGTGTAGTATTGTGTGAACTAATCACACGCTCATCTCTAAAGACCGGGGGGGGTTAAAAGAAGGAGATCTCTTTTACTGTGCATGATGGTGGTTCAACTCTCCTCACCATCCTATCTCTTCAATCTCCCTTGTCAGAGATCCACGAATATGCCAGAGAGATCGGGATAGACCCCGAGAGGGAGCCAGAGCTGCTGTGGCTGGCACGGGAGGGTATCGTCGCCCCGCTGCCTGCGGAATGGAAGCCCTGGTAGAAGGAGTTCCTCACACACACACACACACACACACATATATTAAAGTGTGCACCAGAAAATAAAACACTTCCTAAGAATTCTGTTATGGTTAAAAGGAGAAAGAAGTCACCTGACAGTGTACTGTATATGTATGTGTGTCTTACAGTCAGGATGTGACCGGAGATGTTTACTACTTCAACTTCTCCACCGGTCAATCCACATGGGACCACCCTTGTGACGAGCAGTACCGTTGCCTAGTGGCTCAGGAGAGAGAGCGCACCCCAGGCTCCGCCCCTGTCAGGAAGGACAAGGAGAAGAAGAAGAAAAAAGAGAAGAAGAAGGAGAAGAAGAAGAAGAGCAGCGAACCAGAGGGTGTGAAAGCACCAGGAGTGAGTTTGAATGCTCGGATCTGTCGCTCGGTGTGGGTGTGTGTGCGCCTTGTTTTGATGCTCACTCTGCAAATGCAGAAAAAAAGGCAAAGAGTAGGAAGGGAAAGGAGAGTTCTAACAGAGTAGAAACTTCATCTAGCACTGCTCTCATCCCCTCCAACCAATCAAAGCCCTCCATCGCTCCTTGACTCCGTCCCAACCCCTACACACACACTCCCTTCCGCATACCGCTTCCACTCAGTCCTCAGTGCCAACACGTGCTAAGGATGTACAGGGCAAATATATAACCACATCATACGTTAAGAGATGGAGCGCCTGGAAGAATGTAAAAAAAAAGTCTTCAAGAATAAAATGTGATTGTATTTTCTCTCTCTCTCTCTGTCACTCAGCCACTGAGTCCGCTTGCTCCTCTCAGAAGTGTCTGTGACACCCCAGTTCCAGCACTCCGTCGGCCCCTAGGCAGCTCCTCCAGCCTCCAACCTCTAAAGACTCCACTAGGGGTAATCGAGAACGCGTTAGGGTTAAAAGCACACACACCAAAGATCAAATTCGGCAACGTAAAGAGTTCACTAGGGTTCACTAGGGTAACTTTTACGCTGGTGATGTACAGTATACTATCATACACTAAACTGATTCACTCACAGTTGTATGCAACCCCTGAGACTACGTGCATGTTTTTTCAGGGCGCGCTCGCCGGGACGAGCTCCGGTTTGCAGAGGGTACATCAAGAGGAGCGTCCGTCTCTGTCTCCGCCCATGCTTTCTTCCAACGACAGAGAGGACGGAGAGGAAAAGATTTCCATGCCACGGGTTAGTGTCCTCAGTGCATATTAAGTTCCACAGCATAAACTAGAGTTCGTTTACTTGTAGACCAGGGTAACAACAAAAACGGAGCTCTGTAACGTTCCCAATTTCTTAACACTAAGTAGATTACTCGTTCACTCGTCAAAAAGCACTTATGCTGGGTCTGAATAAACCATATCGTATCGTGTGCTATAGTCAATAATCAATAATAACTTTAGTCTTGGTCTAGTCTTAGTCTCTGGTGTGTGTGTGTGTGTGTATAGAGTCCGTGTGGTACATCACGCTTGCTGCAGAATCTGCAGCTTGACTTGGATGGTCTGGGAGGAGGACTGCGGTACGAGGTAACTTAAAAAATACATTCATTAATAATGTTAATTAAATCCGCACAAGAAAATGGTTATACAGTATGGAAACGTCTAAATGAATATAATTGCATTGTATTATAACAATCTGACATCTGGTGAGGCTGGTTTTGTTTTAATTGTGAGTGTGTGTGTGTGTGTGTGTGTGTGTGTGTGTGTGTGTTAGGACAGTGAGGTGAGCGGCACACCACCGGCTGAGGAGAGAACCGAACCAGAGCTCCAAGATCTGGCTCTGTCAGGAGAAATCAGTGCCATCCCTCCATCTCCATCTCCATCTCAGGTAGCTTCAGTTTTTATGTGTATCTTCATACACCACAGCGTGGTTGAAGAAGAAGCAATCCTTTTCTCTCTCTCTCTCTCTCTCTCTCTCTAACGATGCCTTGTTTGCTAATAACAATCTCGTTCTCTCCTTCATGGCTTCCTCGGAAATGCGTGAGTGTGCCTTTGCACGTGTCTTATAACGTTTTCAATCCCGCTATCATTTTTTCAATCTCGTTCTCTGTACTGTCCTCTTCTTCAACCTCCTTTATTCATCCTGAACCCCCTCCCCCATAATCCCACCGCTCTAAAGGACTCCCTGCGAGGGCGTCGTCTCTCCCTTGAGCAGCTAGGGGGCAGCGGAGAGTGCAGCAGTGCCGAGGTTTTCCCTCCGAGTCGGCAGGACGAGAGTGTTGCCGAGGAGGAGGCCGAAGAAGGAAGTAGGGAGGATGAAGAAGTAGAGGTGGAAAGGCAAAGTAGGGATAGGGATGAGGAAGAAGCGGGAAAGTGGCAGAGAGAGGAATCGGGATGTGATACAGAGACAAAGAGCGGGGGGGAGACACAGAACGCGAGGGACGAGGCAACGGAGGACAGGAAAACACCAGACACCAGCGATGAGATAATGGAGAGATATGTGGAGTATGCTGGAGAGGAAGAGGAGCGAAGCGAGAGGGGAAGGAGAGAAGAAGGAGAGACCGAGCGTGATGTACAGCACGAGGTCGTCGAAGATGAAGTCGGAGAGGAGGAAGAGGGAATGGAGAGCTGCAGAAGAAGTTCAGAAGAACAGAGAGGCGACCGAAGGACCAAGACAGAGAGGAAAACCAGTTCAAAGCCCCCCGAGGAAGACCAGGGGAACGACGACGAGCCGAAGGTCACGAAGATCTCCGAGAGTGAGGAAGAGATCGAACGATTAGAAAGCGCAAAAGGAAACGCAGGCACGTCGCTCCAGAAGATAGGAACAGCAGGAGAGAAAAAAAAGCCGCTTCAACGCTGCGATCGGCTTCCCAGTGAGGTATGCAATGCGACCTTTGACCCCTCATGCTCGTTGGATGCCTGTGAGCTTGAGTGCTGCTCTAGGGGTCCTGACTTTCCCTATCAATCTGTCCATCCATCTCTCTGTGTGGCCAGCCATTAGATACGTCTACCCTGTGTGTGTGTGTGTGTGTGTGTGTGTGTGTGCTGCCCGCTTCTGGTTTGTGTTTTATATCAGAACTAGAGGCATGTCGTGCATGGCACTGCTTTGCTCTGTTACACAGCATTACACTAAAAGAAATGTGTATATATATATGTATATATATATGTATATAACTGTATATGTGTGTGTATGTATGTATGTATGTGTGTGTGTGTGTATGTGTGTGTATATATATATATATATATATATATATATATATATATATATATATATATATATATAAATATAAATATCAATTATTTAATCTGCCTACAGGAATCAGAGATCAGCAAACATCTCGAAGTGGTGTCTAGCCATTCTGATGACATGAAGGTAACGTGTAGTTTTTTTTTTTATGCCATGGCAGAAAACTTCCTCTCACAAAGCGCTGGCACTGGAGACTCCTTCCTTAAATGTGAGCTCGTCTAATTCCAGGAAACTTCACTTTAGCTATTTAAAAATATATATAATATATATTTATTAGTATTATTAATAGAGCGGAAAGAGCTGCGATTTTTTTTTTTTGTCTGACAGTCAGAACTATCATCTAGAGCAGTGGTCCCCAACCTTTTTTGCGCCACGGACCGGTTTAATATCAGACAATATTTTCACGGACCGGCCTTTAAGGTGTGGCGGATAAATACAACAAAATAAAATGATACGACCGGCATAAAAACTGGGGTTTTATTAATTTAAAAAATATATATATAATAATAAACGTGGATCCAATGTGAAATCGCAACTTTATTAGCAGTGTCCTAGTAAGATCACGCCAACAACATAACATGAGTGACATCCGCTCTGCCCCCTAACGCTTACCGTATCACGTGACCGGGACAAGCGTCTTGACATACGTCTAGAGTGAGTCATAGACGGATGTAACGGAGAGAATCCGGTCATTTTTTTTTTCCAAAATAAAACATCGTTCAGACTCAGATAATAAATAAAACGGAAATAATGTAAGTTATTTATTCTTTCTGTGCGGCCCGGTACCAAATGACCCACGGACCGGTACCGGTCCGCAGCCCGGGGGTTGGGGACCACTGATCTAGAGCTTCTGCTTTTTCTGACCGATCAAGTTTGCGAATTGAACAGCACCGTCATATAAATGATGTTAACCTATGTTAATCTAATCTTTTAATGATTATGCTTCTGATTTTCCTTCATCACTGAGTGGTGGAGGGAGTGCTTGGGCCCCCTTAATCGCTGCCGCAGCTATGTATATGAAAGTTTTTACATCGTTTTCTTTAATCTTTTTTTTTTTTTTTTGTCGGTTGACAAGGTTATTGGCTAGTAATAACAACATAATAATCAAACAAACTGACAAATAGAATGTTTTTGCTATTCTGTCCTGAAATGTGTTCTCTATCTATCTATTTACTTAATAATGTAAATAAATTTTATTGTATCAAAGGTGGGGTTCCGTTTTAAGTTTTCGGAGAACGTTCTAGACGTGACTGATCTCTGCCTGGCTGAACCCTCAGCAGCACCAGTGAGTACAAGCGTTGTGTTTAGAATAGCGAACACAATCGATTTCAATGTGATACGGCTGCACTCGTTTAAAAAAAAAATCCACTTATGTTCTTTTGTAGAAGGAAAAAGAAAAGTATGGAGGGAGAGAGGAATATGATGACTATGAGGAGGAGGAGGAGGAGGAAGAAGAAGAGAAAGGAAAGCATGAGGCTGAAGAGAGAACTAAAAGAATGCCGAAAGAGAGAGAAGAAGAGGAGAGGAGGAGGAGGCAGGAAGATGAGCACAGAACGAGGAGGGATGAAGAGGAGGAGGAAGCACGGAGACAAGCGGAGCAGGAGAGGTTGAGAGTGGCGGAGGAGTGCGACAGACGGCTGCGCCTCCTCCGAGAGGAGCTGAGAAAGGAAGAGGAAGAAGAGGAGCGAAGGATCAAGGAGGAGAACGAGGAAAGGATCAGGTGGGTGAAATGAAAGCAAGAGAGAATGAGGGGAAGTGTGCAGGGGGCGTGTATGAGCAAAGCTGCTGACTGGTTGCTCTGACATCATCAAGAGGCAGTTGGAATTTAAATGAAAACAAAATAAAAAAGTGTGTATGCGTGCACATTCATTTCACAGGGCCCTAAAGGAGCGCCTGGAGAGAGAGAGGCGTGAGGAGGAGGAGCGTCTGGACCAGGAAAAACACACCAAACTAGAGCAACTCCGAGTGCAGGCACTGAGGGACACACACCTACACACACTCAGGTACAGACACACATGTGCACACACACATGCACACATATACACTTTAAACTTATTGTGTGTGTGTGTGTGCCCTGTGTGTGTGTGGGTGTTTAGGGAAGAGAACGAGGAGAGGGCGAGAGAGCTGCGTGCTGAACTGGAGGCAGAGCGAGAGAGACTGGAGGTGGAGAGGAGGCGGGACTTGGACAAAATGAGGGCGGAGTCAGAGGAGGAGTTGAAGGCTGAGAAAATGCGGCTTCAGGAGAGGAGGGAGGAGCAGTTAGCTTCACTCAGACTGGAGGTGTGTGAGTGTGTGTGAGAGAGAGAAATTGAGACACACTAACCAATAGTATGACATTATTTTTCTAATTTAACCACATCGTGTGTGTGTGTGTCAGGAGACGGCCAGTGAAAGGCAGCAAAACCTGAGAAGTCCTCGTCCTCAACAGCAGCTACTGGACTATAAAAGAGAGGTAACATCACCTAATGTGTGCACCTATCAGTCTCGGTGAAGGAGGTATGGCCTCTGTGTATCAAAGAAGGAAGTGTGACCTCTGTGTTTTAATGAAGGAGGTGTGGCCTTTGTGCATCAGTCTCGATGAAGGTGTGGCCTATGTGTATCAGTTTTAATGAAGGAGGTGTGGCCTCTTGTGGTGAAGACGGTGCTTCCTGGTTATGTCAGTCAGAGTAAAGGAGGCGTGTCCTCAAAGTCTGTCAAACCCAATACTTTTTGATAACTATTATCACTCCACTGTTGATGGGGTGTGTGTGTAGCTGTCTGACGTGCTGCAGGAAGTGAGGGAGGAAGTGCAGAAGGAGCATAGCAGGAAGCTGGAGCAGCTTAAAGAGGAGCATCGAATCCAGCTGCAGGCCATCAGAGAAACACACTTGGAGGAGGTGTGTGTATTGTATTTCTTGTGATAAGAGAACGTGTTCTCCTATTTTACTAGTTTAGTGGAACCTTTCTCTCCATGTGGCTTTGTGTGTGTGTGTGTGTGTGTGTGTGTAGGAGAGTAACCAGCGAGAGCGTGTGATGAGCGCACTGCAGGAGGAGAGAGAGCGACTTCTCACCTCACACACAGCTCAGCTGGAGCAGCTCAGACTGCAGCTGGACACACAGCTCCACAACATGCACAAAACACACACGCAGAAGGTACACACACACACACACGCACAGTGTTTTCGTATTCCTAACCTAGGACATTTTTGACATAACAACATTATTGATGTTATTTTAATTATTTGAACAAATGTGTGTGCGCACATGCAGGAAGCTGAAGTGCAGGGGTTGATTGAGAAACTACAGCTGAAGACCAAAGAGCTCAAAATTCAAGAATCAACACTCCTAACTCAGGTATTTCACTAGCAGTTATCTGTGTGTGTGTGTGTGTTTGAGAGAGAGAGATCTATATTGTATTAATTCTGCTTGTGTGCAGGCAGCAGATTTAAAGAAGAGGAGGAAACAGCTGGATGAGGAAGAAGATGAAGTTGAGAGAGGATTAGAGGTGTGTTTGCTTTCTTTTCTTTCCTTTCCCTTTGTTCCCTCTCCTTCCCCTAAAACTCCTGAATATTTCGATATGTTAATGATGTTGTTTAGAGAAGGGACAGATGAAATAGATCGTCATGCTGATCCTGTCAATAGTGAGGTGGTTACATTTCCTGCACATTGCCCCTGCAGCAGTAAAGCTTTAGACTGTTCTAGTGATGTATAATAACCCCGGTGTGTGTGTGTGTGGGGGGGATGTGCCGCCCATCCAGACTCTTCCACGTCTGCTGAAAGAGAGAGAGCGTCTCCGTGCCGATCTGGAGAGAGCGAGAGAGGAGAGCGACAGAGCGAGGGATGAGCTAGACGGAGATAGGGAGAAGAGAATGAGAGAGAGGGAGGAGACGGAGAGAGAGAGGAAGAGAGAGAGGGATGAAAATGCAAGGCTGAAAGAAGAGAGAGAGAGACTCCAGAGCAAAGTGGAGCTGCTGCAGGACAAATGTGACCAGCTCATCCGAAGAGTCCGGTAAAAACACACACACACACACACACACACGTAAAAACACACGCACATAAACACACAAACACGTGCGTGCATATGCACATAAACACACACAAACATACAAACATACACACATAAACAAACACACGCGTGCACACACACACACATATAAACACGCACACACACATAAACATACACACATAAACAAACGCATGCATACACACACATGCACACAAATACGCATACACATGCGCACACACAAACACACGTGCGTGCATACACACACAAACACATGCACAAACACACATGCGTGTGCACACATATATAAAAACACACACACACATATATAAACACACGCACACACGTGCACACAAACACACACACAAATACACACACGCATACAAACACGCGTGCACACATGCGCACACATGCACAAACACACATCAACAGGTGGGGTTGTTCAAAAATGTGTGTGTGTGTGATGTCAGAGAGTTGGAGCAGAGAGAGTGCAGACTTTGAGGAAGAAGAAAAGAAGGAGGGAGAGAGAGAGGAGGAAAGCAGGAACAGAGCGAGAGAGGAGACACTGCGAGTGGAGGATCTGGAGCGCTCTCCTTCCTGCGACACTCACAGCAATATAGAGCAGTATGTCTTCTGTATCCATCTTTCTTTCTTTCTCTGTCCATCCATCCATCCTCCTTTCTTTTTCTTTCTTTCTTTCTTTCTGTCCATCCATCCTCCGTTCTTTTTCTTTCTTTCTCTTTCTCTGTCATCCATCCATCATTCTTTCTTTTTCTTTCTGTCTGTCCATCCATCCATCTTTCTTTTTCTTTCTTTCTGTCCATCCATCCTCCTTTCTTTTTCTTTCTTTCTTTCTCTGTCCATCCATCCATCCTCCTGTCTTTTTCCTTCTCTTTCTCTGCCCGTCCCTTCTTTCTTTCTTTCTGTCCGTCCATCCATCCATCCATCCTCCTTTCTTTTTCTTTCTCTGCCCGTCCGTCCTCTTTCTTTCATTCTTTCTTTCTCTGTCCATCCGTCCATCCTCCTTTCTTTTTTCTTTCTCTGTCCGTCCCTCCTCCTTTCTTTTTCTTTCTCTGTCTGTCCCTCCTCCTTTCTTTTTCTTTCTCTGTCCGTCCTTCCTCCTTTCTTTTATTTCTTTCTCTGTCCATCTGTCCATCCTTCTTTCTCTGTCCATCCCTCCTCCTTTCTTTTTTCTTTCTCTGTCCGTCCGTCCATCTTTCTTTCTTTCTCTGTTCGTCCATACATCCATCTTTCTTTCTTTCTTTCTAGCTGTCTTTCTGCCCATCCCTCTAACTCCCCCCCACCCCTCTCTCTCTCTAGGCTGCGTGAGTTCATCACCAGCGAGAGCGTCTCTCTGCAGAGAGCACGACAGTTCTTAGACCGTCAGACCGGCAATCTGACCGAGAGACAGGCGATGCTCAAGGCAGCCCGAACCACCGTTCAGGACCCCACCCCAGCGGGCGTGGTCCACCTGTTCCCCCAGAACCTCCAGCAGGTGCGTCGACAGGGGTCATGGGGTCGTTTGGATCAGAACACACACGGCACAGCCTTTACATCTCTTTGATAGTGAATAAATGATACCGGCTGAGAATCCGTTACTCTCATGTCTAAATGTCCGTGTGCTGAGAAAGTGGCGTTAATACGGAGACCATTCTTCTGATCAGATTCTCTTTCTTTCTGTAAGGAGGCGAGTCGTTTGGAGGAGCTGAAGGAGACGGTGCAGAAGGGTCACACTCTACTGAGGAAGAAAGAGGAGAGGCTGAGCCAACTGGAGAACTCCCTGCTCGAGGAGGTCCACACACACACTTTCCATTTATGGAACGTATTTTCATTTTGTCGCTTGGAATTGAATTTAACCGTGTGTGTGTGTGTTTCAGCTGTCCTGTGACGACGCAGAGAGGACCGAGGCAGAGCGGAGAGTCACATTTGATGTTACGGATTCAGAGACGAGCAGCGCGTACTGTCCCGAAGGAACAGGTGAACGTAGATGACGAGATATAACGGGTTTCTCCTCGTTACTTAGCGACGGAAACCACCGTCTGTCTATGTTAAAGTCTGGAGTGGAGATCCAGCTCAATGTTTTTCTCTGCGTTTCCGTCTCAGTTCCGGGGAAGGTGCAGCAGTTAGCCGACTCGCTGCAGCAGATCTCCGGCCAGCTGAACGCCGTGTTAGGAGCGCTGGGATCTCTGACGCAAAGAACGTCCACGTCCTTCCCACCAACAACTTCTTCCTCGTCCAAGTCGTGGTTTCCCAATGCTGCCTCGTCCAATCAGAAAGGGTTCGCTACACTGCGTGGCTCCGACCTGCTCCTCAGCTCCAACTGGAGAAAACCCCTCCCCGGTATGACAGAAAATAGGAAGCACACGACGATATGCATATATAAGTTCGTAATATTGTAACGCTTGTCTGTCTTAATCGTAGGGGTTACCATGGAGACCGGCACTGCCTTTTCCACCAGAGCTCACACAGCGTATTCTGGATACATGCCAACAAGGTGCAGAAGCATAGTGACAGTTTATT
>CM022759.1:9426110-9483610 GCA_012411365.1 Ameiurus melas | reverse complement strand
AAGAGCACTGCGAGATGTGTGTTTTCTGACCAGCGCGGTGACGTCGTTGCGAGTGAGCGCACGCTTGTGCACCACGTCCCTCTGCAGCACGATGAGCAGGAAGAGCAGCCCAAGCATCACGTAACCGAGGTTACTCAGAATGTTGTTGAACGAGCTGCGCACATACACATGCACACACACCAGTTTAACACACATCATCACACACACCAACATGGTTTGATGCACATAATTCAACCAACTAAAATTATCTCACACACACCTCAGAGCTCCTAGGGGATGTGCACACAGGAAGTTGTAGTAACAGATGTCCTGATTTCCTGTCACGTTAACAACCTGTAAATAAAAAAACACACAAACTCATCCCTCAGAGAGTGTGTATGTGTGTAAGAGATTATTACATTTGAAATAACTATGACTTATTTATTTATTTATTTAGCTCACCGTCTGATAGGTGATGACCAGCTGGATCACGGGCAGAGCGTAGAACACGGCGATGGTGGAAATGTTCCTGCGTACACACACACACACACACACACACACACACACACACAGACAACACATGTGTTTTGCTATAATTATAATATACGGTATTTATTACTTAATATTATATTTCAATCCTTTAAATATTGTGTGTGTGTGTGTGTGTTTGCGCTCACCAGAAGTAGATCTGGTACTTTTTGCTCAGCACTCGCTTGTCTTTCCGAGCCAGATCAGAGACAAACAGGTACTTCTGGAGAGATGAGACAGTGTGAGACATTTTAACACACGCACGCGCACACACACACACACACACACACACAGAAACACCGACCTTGGTGCGGACGATGTTCTTGTCGGAGTCGATATCGGCCAGTGTGTCGTAGTCGTCCTCTTCCACTGAGCTCAGAGACTCCTGTCTGCAGCGACCCACTGTGTCCAATGAACGCTCTGAGAGACACACACACACACACACACACACACACACACATTAGAACAAAAGAATGAACTTAAAAACAGAACTAAGCGCATGTTGACATTTATTTGATGGCCTCATTGATCAAACTGGGAATACCAGTACAGTGCTGTGCATAAGTATTGACCTCCCTTTAAACTTTCCCCATATTTCGTAGTGTTATAACTTGAAACTTATTTATGGGAGAGAAAGAAAGAGACAGATAAGAGCGAGACAAAGTCAGGAACAGATTGAGAGAAAGTGACTGAAAGAAAGGGAGCAAGAAGGAGACACAGAAAAAATGCCCAAGGGGGTAAATACCTATGCAAGGCACCATGCACTCCTCATATATCACGACATAACCGATTATCAGCACAAGCTCTAAAATCACCATGCGATCATCGCTGACTGATGAATATTCATTAGGGACTATTAATCAGGGGTTATTAATAATTAGCGAGGACCGGGTCGTAATTGGCCGAGCTCATCATGCAGTGCGCTACTGATTTAGCGAAACGAGTGGGCGGGTCACCAAAGCAGACGACTGTGTGGCCTGTGCCGAATGGCCGACGCTTGAAAGCCTCCTGTCCTGAAGAATGAAAACAGACCAATGAGAGACCAAAGAATATCCCGGGGGGGTTGGGGGGGGTGTCTTTGGGGCGGAGCTTCAGAAAGTGTGGTGGTCATTTGGCGTGTTTATGTGTATCTTTTACCCAAGTATCCGTAATTAGCGTCGGTGGAGGTCAAACTGTCTGTCACGGGTTCTGAGCTCAACGTGCTGCCGTTATCAACTGCACAGAGAGGGAGGGAGGGAGGGAGAGAGAGAGGGAGAGAGAGAGGGGAGAAAGACAGAAAGAAAGTAAAAAGTAAAAAGGAGATATGAAGAGGAAAGGGACAAAACAAAGAAACAGACAGAGAGAGAGAGACAAAGAGGAAAGAATCATGGGGAGAGAAAGAGAGAGAGGGAGAGATGGAGAAGGACAGAAAGTAAAACAAAGAAACAGAAAAAGAAAGAGTGAGAGAGAGAGAAACAGAGAAAGAGCGGAGAGTAAGACAGAAAGAACGAGAGACAAATACAAATAAATGATAAACGAATTAACAGAACAACTGGTGTTTAATGGAAACACCCCCCCTCCCCACACACACACACCCCCACTCACCGAATGAGCCGTATTCATATGGAGAGGGCGGAGATTTTCCTGCAGGATGGACAGACATACCTGTTTAATAACACACACTAGGAAGTACACTACACACTCTAAACCTTGTAATATTTACTGTAATTTTAATAGGAAATGTTTCCCCAGAGTTAGCAACTACGGTCACATTAGAGAGTTTAAAACCAGGGTTGGATCTGTTGAGCTGCACAACACCACAGACCTCAATGTGGGAGTCTTAAAATCCGTATATGGACATTCTGGTGCGTTTTTTTTTTTACTCCAAATTCTCCCTAATTTGGTCAACGCGAGTTTCCTTCCACCAGCCAGCTCGACCCTACGTTCCCATGGAAATGCTGGAGCTAACGCTCCTACAAGTAAAGAAATGCTAGCGCTACTGTTACTAACAAACAATGTTACAGCAACGCTCTAGAAATGTTTACCAAAAATAAAAAAACAATATCGTCTTTTTCCTGTCTAGTGTGATCGTAGAGTTAACTAGCCATTAGCGAGTGTTAGATGGGGATTTGGTGTGCACACATTCAGAACAGGGTTAGTAACACACACACACACACACACACACACACCACTAGAGTACACACAGTTGCAGGTCTTACCTAAGAGAGAGGCTGAGGAGTAAAAGAACACAGAGAGTGAGAGAACGAGAGAGAGAGAGAGAGAGAGAGAGAGGTGGAAGGAAAAATCAATTCATGTTGATTACAGTAGACCAATAAACAATATTATAGGTTAGCATACTGTTAAAGTTGTTAGCAAAAGGCTTGATGATCGCATAATCTGTGTGTGTGTGTGTGTGTGTGTGTGTGTGTGTGTGTGTCCTTCCAGGTCATGAAAGAAAGTTGAGTACTGTGCGGAACTGAATGAGTGACGGTTGCTAGATTACCGGTCTCCGCTGGCGACATGTCAGATGAATTCAGAAGCCCCTCCCTTTTTTTGTGCATTCTGAGAAACAGATAGGTAAGAAACACAACTACTCAAACTGTAGCAACACACGGGGAGAGAGAGAGAGAGAGAGAGAGAGAGAGAGAGAGCGCACAAGACACACACACACACACCTCTTGCTTTCAATGCAGGCCAACAGGAAGGTCACTACGTAGAAGAACAGGAAGATGCCGAGACAGAACAGCATTCCCATAACATACACCTCAGCTACGACAAGGAGAACAAGAACACACCCCGAGTTAGCAAATGATAACGTCGCTGTTCTACTGAGGAGTTAATGAGTGGACGAAACTCCTCCGACTCACAGTCGATGGCAGGATATACGACCACTTCCAGAGTTTTGCTCCGGTTTCCAGCATCCAGCAGCTCATCTGAGAGAGAGAGAGAGAGAGAGAGAGAGAGAGAGAACATTCAAGGACATCCAGTAGTTGACTAACAGTGGCAAGAATATACAGAGTCTGTTTTACTGAATTATTATGCTTCGTAGAACACATCTCTCTAGCAAATACGTGATTCGTTTGTAAATGATTCAGTGAATCTCAACCGAGAGCTTCAGAGCTTGTGATAAGATGAATCATTTAACTGAACAGGTTCAAACGACTCGAGTTACTGAAAATAAATAAATAAATAAAAAACCAAAACAATTTACAAGCTACTGTTTGGAAATAACCCAATATGATATGATTCATGATTCATTTATGAACAATTCAGTGAATAAGCCGAATCTCAACCGAGAGCTTCGGAGCATGCGTTAAGAAGAATCATTTAACTGAACAGATTCAAATGACTCGAGTCACAAAAAAAAAAAACACAGTTAGGAAATAACCCAATAGGATTGATATGATTTATGTTTCATTGTACGTTCTAATATGTGATTGGCTGGAACACTGACAGCGGATTATAACGCAGTAATATCAGAGAGAGTGAAGACTTCCAGGACACTGGGCTGTGATTGGCTCACCAGGTAAAAGGGGGTAGAACCTGAGCGGCCCACCACACGCCTCGTCCTCCGTTTTCACCACGATCACCACGTAGAAGCTGTTACTGGGAAAGTCCTTCCTCTGGAAAGCAAAAGAAGCGAACACGTCTAATTAAACTCGTCATGTTACGAGTAGGGCTGCAACTAACGATTATTTTCATAATTGATTAGTTGGGCAATTATTTTATTTAATTAAATTGTTTTTTTTTTTCGATTAATCGGATGGGGGCGGGGCAAACTTTTAGGTTAGTAAAAAATTAATGTGATTCCATCTGAGTCGATATTACCTTTCTAAAATTCATACACTACAGCAGTAGTTCTCAACCTTTTGTGAGCTTTGGACCCCTGTCATTTCGAACAATCCACGAGGACCCCCTCACTCCACAACAATTATAGGCTATATATTAAAACAGTCATTTCTATACATGTTCCTTTATTGTGTTAATAATTAACACTAATGTTAAACTTGAATCAAAACATTTCAAGATTTAATTTTGGTGTGGCATTTAATTCGACTCTCTGAACGATCTTTTGGTTATTTTATCCATGAACGCGACACTCGAACTTGTAGGTTACTCGTGGGTTTTTGCAAAACGATCATTTCATTTGTAAATAAATGTAAAATAAATCCATCAATGAACGATCATCATCTCAGCTAATTTTAAAACATCTCCAAAGCGCGTCTTCGGAACAGGACTAACGTAATGAGTAAACGTACCGCACGCAGACCGACTAATCGATACTGAGATTCGTTGACAATGATTTTTATAATCGATTATTATCGATTAGTCGTTGCAGCTCTAGTTACGAGTGACTGTTGAGAGATTTGGCCAAGCTAATGATGAAGAACTACTTGATTAAAACCAGTCTTTTATCCGAAGCACTACACTGAGCTGCGATAAGAAAGGCTAGCAGTGATGGTACACGAGCAACTCTGTGATCCAGCTGTGATGTATTGTGGCGTCCAGTTTCAAAAACTGGGATACTATTCAAATGCAACGTAAAATGAAAAAAAAAAAAACAATCCAAAAAAAAAACAACAAAAGCAAAAAAAGAAAGAAAGATGTTACCTGTACTGTAATAGCGGCCTTCTTGGTCATGGTCTGATACATCCCAATAAAGGCCACGTTGTTGTCCAGATCATACACAGGACACTGAAGAGTAGAAATACAAATAACAACAAAATCAATAGGTTAAATGTTAGGATCAGGATTTTGGAGTTCAGGGTTATTCCTTGGCTCTCCTTGTTCCCTGAAGTTCCCTATATAGCATTAGATTAAGAATTAAGGTTATTAAATTAGGCTTGGAATTATTTAGCATTACTGATTATAGATTAGACAGGATAACTAGATTAGATATACAGATGTATAGGATTACGGTTAGGGATATGATTTAGGATTAAATTTATGATCAGGGATTCGAAATAAGAATTAAAAACAGAGGCAGGTGCGGTGTCTGAACCCATTCGGGTGTTTCGTTTTCCTTCACTTCTTCCCTGTGTAGTGGATTCAAAGGTCATTCGCTAGACAGGGACGAGGCAGCGATTTCGGACACGGCTAGGGATTTACAATTAAAAGGTTTATAATTTGAGGCAGGATTAGGGTGAGGATTAAAAACAAAATGTACAATTCTCATTCTAAATGTGTTTTATTTCTTTATTTAACATGTGTTTGGTGGTTTTTTTTTTGTTTTTTTTAAATGTGCTGACTTTCATTTCATTAATCCTAGATTACTATGGAAGCTTTTATTATATATTTTATTATATTTACAAAAGCTGTAGAGATTTTATTAGAGGTTAAAAGTGCAAGTACAAAACTCTCTCTCACACAGAGAAAAGAGAAAGAGGAACAAACATATGGAAGTTCATGCGAAGTGTGTGTGTGTGAGAGAAAGACCTGGATATCCTGAACAGACATGACTGAGCAGGGGAAGTTCTTCTCCGAGTTTACTTTCACAATCACCGTGTCCACTCCGTCCCGAAACTCGTACTTAAAAAACTGTAGTGTGGAGAGAAAAAAAAAAAAAAATAATAATAATCACGAAGGACGAAAAGGAAATTCAATCGTTTTCTTTGCTCTCCGAAGCGCCCAAAGGCCCTAAAGGTCTTCACCTAGCTATCTAAGCTACGGTCACATTTGTATATGGTGGGACTTGATACAATTTTTGTTGTCGTCACGAAGCAGCCTGTACTGTGAAGACGAGGCCGTCGTTATGTGTGGAGCATTCTTACGTTTCAGAATTATTCAGAAGCTCAACAAATGTAAGAGTATAGAAAAAGATGTAAACGATTGAACTCGTTGGTAAACATTACAAATTGCTTGTTGTTGAC
Source organism: Ameiurus melas (assembly GCA_012411365.1). Taxonomy (NCBI): domain Eukaryota; kingdom Metazoa; phylum Chordata; class Actinopteri; order Siluriformes; family Ictaluridae; genus Ameiurus; species Ameiurus melas. Next base: position 9,477,254 of record CM022759.1, on the reverse strand, counting down.
GTTACAGGTGCCAGACATCACAAAGTGTCCGCTTCGGGTGGAAACGGCACATTTAACCGCTCCGACTCGCTGAACTCCATGCCACGACGTGCTCAGTTTACATTCAAGGTACATCAGCCTTTGTTTAGTCTTCGCAAAGAACCCGTGACATGTGTGTGTGGGTGGGTGTGTGTGTGTGTACACATGGGTGTGGGTGTGTATACAATACCAGTCATAACAGAATTTACTGCTAAATATGATATGACAGTTTGTGCTAGAGTCAGCTCCAGAATTATTATATAATAATTAATCATTAGTAATTACTGTTCTCACACATAGCAGTAACACACACACACACACACACACACACACACACACACATTTGCTGAACGTTAACCGGGTGGATACACGTCACCCTCTTTCACAAAGGCCAATGTGAGCCAAGTTAATGACGTCTAATGATTAGCGAGAGATAAGAATCCAATCATAAACTGCTGTAAGACAAGAAATAAGCTCCTAGGTGCCCTGAAGGTCCTAGTGGTGCCTATTGATCTAGAGCCCCCAGAATGTCCTAAAAGGTCCTTACAGTGGCAAGAGTCCCCAAAGGTTACTACAACACCTAGTAACCTAGAGGCCCCAAAGTGCCCAGTAGCTCGTGTGCGCCCCCTAGGCACCCGGAGATATCCTAGACCAGGCATGTCCAAAGTCCGGCCCGGGGGCAAATTGCGGCCTGTGTTCAAATTTCCACCGGCCCGCAGCCTCTGTCACAAAATCAATAATATGTGGCCCGCCAACACTGTTAACCACAGTATAAAATACACGTGTACAAAAACGCTATTTTGTATTTCGCCAGAAGATGCAGTAGACCCGTGACCGCACTCTCGCTACGTGACCCTTTAGTTAATTTTTAAAATGGCGACTGTAACTAAAAAAAGAAAAGTTGACAGCGAGGGCCGTCGCTTCCAGGACAAGTGGAAATTAGAGTATTTTTTCACTGAAATACAAAACAACTGTGTCTGCCTAATTTGCCAAGAGACTGTGGCTGTTTTCAAAGAATTCAATATCAAGAGGCACTACCAGACGAAACATGCTCACTACGAAGAGCTAGCTGGGAATGAACGCAAAGAAAAATTGAAGCAATTGGAAGCTGTTTTAATGACACAGCAGCGCTTTTTCACAAGAGCCCGTGAGTCAAATGAAAATGCCACAAAGGCGAGCTACGAGGTGGCAACGCTGATTGCCAAGCACTGCAAACGTTTTACTGAGGGGGAAATTATTAAAGACTGCGTGATGAAAATGGTGGAGAAAATTTGTCATGAGAAGAAGCAAGAGTTTGCCAATGTTTGCCTAGCTCGTAACACTGTGGTACAGAGAATTGAAGACATTTCATCTGATATTAAGAGACAGTTGGAGGCAAAAGGAGTGGAGTTTGACTTTTTTTCGTTGGCATGCGACGAAAGCACGGACGCATCGGACACCGTTCAGTTGCTGATTTTTTTGAGAGGAGTGGACAGTGAAATGATCGTGAGTGAAGAGTTACTTGACCTCCAGAGCCTTAAGGACCAAACAAGAGGAACAAATTTATTTGTTTCTTGTAGATGACTTGACACTACCATGGAATAAACTTACTGGGATTACTCCAGATGGCGCACCTGCCATGGCTGGAGAGCGAAGTGGATTATCAACCCTAATCTGTAACAAAGTCAGCGAAGAAGGAGGAAAAGCTATAAAACTCCACTGTATTATTCATCAACAAGTTCTCTGTGCCAAACATCTGAAATATGATCACGTCATGAAACCGGTTATAAAGACTATTAATTACATTCGCTCCTATGCCCTGTGCCACCGTCAGTTTCAACAGTTTCTACTCGACATCCAGGCCGAATACGGAGATGTTGTGTATCACAACGACATAAGATGGCTCAGTCGGCGGTCTGCACTGCAGCGCTTCTACTCTCTTAGGGAGGAAATCGGACAATTCTTGGCAAAAAAGGGACAACCAATGCCAGAACTATCTGATCCTGTTTGGCTGGCTGATTTTGGATTTTTAGTTGACATAACACGACATCTGAACGTGCTGAACACGAGCCTTCAGGGGCAAAATGCAGTGGTAAGCCAACTATATTCACACATCAAAGCCTTTTGGACCAAACTGCTACTTTTCCAAAGGCATCTGTCAGAAACACAGCCCAATACAACACATTTCCCATCACTGCAGGAAATAATGATCAGTTTTCCACAGAACAATATCGGTGTACAAATGAGGAGGTATATAGCAGACATCTCATCTCTGGCTGAGGAGTTTCAATGGCGCTTTCGGGATTTTAAAGCTATTGAAAAGGAGATCACGATTTTTTCCTCGCCTTTCTCCGTGGACCCTAATGACGCGTTCCAGACCACCTGCAGCTGGAGCTCATTGAGCTGCAGTGTGACGCCGAGTGTCACAGTCGGCACCAACAGCTCCCTCTTGTCAACTTTTACCGCCAGTTGGATAAAGGCAGGTTCCAAGAGAGTCGAACATTTGCTAAGAAAGAAGACATTCTCAGTTATGAACATTAACAAGAACCGCATGAGGACGAGACTAGGTGACTCTCACCTGCGTGACATCTTGCGTATCAAAACCACTGTTTTTGAGCCAGACCTGGCTTATTTACTGCAGTCGAAAAGTCAGTATCACCCTTCACATTAACAAGTGCAGGCAAGTTTATTTGTTTAGTCTTGAGGTGAATAAATTAAAAAATCTCAGTGAATTCAGTGAATTGATTTTTTTTGTTATCATAACCACAGTTTTGAATATGCAATGAGTCTTTTCAATATGTGTAGCCTATCATTTGTTCTGTTGTTCAAAAAGAAAATAGTAATAAAAGGAAAAAAGTTTATTTGAATTTAATGTTAATGGTTCAAAGAATGTTAGGCTGAATGGTCGGCCCCCACACCTTTTCACCTCGCCAAATCTGGCCCTCTTTACAAAAAGTTTGGACACCCCTGTTCTAGACTGTATAAAAGAACCTAACGTGCCTCAAAATGTGCTACGACACCCCAAATTGTCCACAATCACTCTCAGAAGACTCAAATGTAACCCACAACTTGGCTCATGTCATCCAACACATGACAGAGTCTCAAAGTTCTCAAAGGAGAACTACTAAACTGTGACTTACAAAACTCCAAAGTGCCCAATATTGCCCAAATTCTAATGAGAGAGAGAGAGAGAGAAGAGAGAGAGAGAGAGAGGGAGAGAGAGAGTGTGTTTACAAACCTGGGGTTGGGACGGAGTCGCATTGAAGCTGAACTTCTTATTTGTCCTGAATAAACAGAAGACAACATCTGTGTAAAGTCATTACGCCCAGTTGAGCTCACAATAACATCAAACAGACTCGGACTACGAGTGCAGCGAGGACAACGAACACAATTTCAATCTTGTTAAAGGCAACAGGACGAGATCATTGAGCTTCTAGACCAGGTGAGTACAGATCACTATGAAGAGGAAGAAGAGGATGAAGGCAGACGACATAGCCTAAAGTTGCCTAAAGTTCCCTAAAGTGCCCTAGTATGTCCCAAATCACCCCAACAATGTACAATAAAATAAATCCAAATCAAAGTGTCCAGAAGCATCAAAAACTGCCCTAACCTGCCCTAAAGTGATGCTACTGATAACAGTGTGGCAACAAGGGTTAATAAAGGATTCATCAGTGTGGGAGTGTGGAGGAGGAGGAGGAGGAGGAGGATGATGAAGGTGAGACTCACTGCAGCGTGAAGCTTTCCACCCGGCTAATCCGCAGCTTGTACTGAACGCTGGAGGTGGACAGAGTGGACACGTCCACGTAGAAGAACTGGGTCTCGGAGAGGGCGAGCGTTGGGGGCTGGCACAGAGTTCGGCCCACCTGTGTATACTGGTACTTCCTCTGGTACCTGCAGAGAGAGAGACGGAGAGAGAAAGAGTATGACAGAGATAGAGTGTGTGTGTTTGTGTGTGAGTGAGAGAGAGAGACAGTTAAACAAAGAAGCAGAAAAAAATAAGAAAGACAGAGGTTTAAAAAAAAAAAAAAGAGATAGATAGATAGTCAATCTTATGGTCACCAAACAATCCCAAACTGTCCTCAAGGCCAGCAAAGTGACCCCGAGTAAACCCTAAAGCTATTCAAGTGCCATAAAATCTCCCAAATCAGCACAAATTGATATAAGGCTACCAAGTGCCCTCAAGTCCTCCAGGTAGCACAAGCACCATAAAAAACAGCACCAACTGCAATAAGGCTATGCAACGACCCTAAAACAACTCATAGCACCACAAAGTGCTCCAAATGCCCTAAAGTCTCCCATAGCAATGCAAAGTGCTCCAAGTGCCATAAGGTTATCGAAGTGCCCTAAAGTCACCCGTAGCAGCACAAACTGCTTTCATTGCTCTATTGCGGGTGTCTAAAGTGCTCGAAATTTCCCCGAAAGTACCCCAAAAAGTGCCTCAAAGTTTCCCCAAAGTGTCCTATTCATAAAGGGGCTCATACACAGTGAACTAGACGTGATCATACACTCTGATCATGTGACCCAGCGCATACAGAGGAACTGAAACTTGTGATCTGAATAAACGGGTCAACAATGTGCATATCGGGGTGTGTGTGTGTGTGTAAAACTGAACGCTTCACACTCTCTACAGCCTACAGGCACAGAGGATGTGATGTGATTAACTTCAGGACATTATGATCTGCTCGTTCTTACACGTGGACGTACAGACACAAATCCTAAATCCACATTAGATGAATGAGGACCTTTGGAATCAAAACAGGCCAATATACAGTATTTTATGAGTAAGGTTTTACAGCTTAAAGCTGCAATCGGCTATTAAATTTTTTTTATTTCTACCTCTGACACGTAAACTTCAAGAGATACAGATATAAGGTTTAAACCATGAATGCATTACGTGGTCTTTTGGAAAACTCTGTTACGGTCCAGACTGGCAGAACTGTCGTGATTTAGCAGGATGTTTATCACAGGTATAAAAATTTCAAGAGCTTTTGTTTTTTATTGTGAAACATCTTGGTTGGCCGTTGCTGCAACAGCCCTCGTGATGTCTTCTGAAACAGGAAATCGGTGCACTTTGCATCAGCTTATTTAAAATATATTTTTAACCCTTTCCTCTGGGGTTTTCGCCAAGTCCTGCTAGATTCCGCGGGAAACCGCGATGAAAGCTTCTGCTCCTGAAGTATGTTAGAGGATCTTTAATAATCAAAATGTCTAAGTGAATCGGGTCAGGTGGCAGGATACTCACAAGCCTCGCAGGATGAGTGGAACTTGGAAGGAGAGCACGGCCTGTTTCTGCCTCACAACGAACAACACGGGGTTCTTAGTGCCCTCGGACAGAAGCTCCACCGACACACGGACCCCCTCCGTCTGAGAGAGAGAGAGAGAGAGAGAGAAGAAAGAGAGAGAGAGAGAGACAGACACACTAACAAATCAACAAAACTACACATTATGTTTTGCACCAACATGGCTGCAAGGTCATAAAGCTTGCAATATGCAAATGAGCTCTAACGAATGACGATTCAGACAGGCCGAGAGGGATAGACTGGAAAAACAAGAAAGAAGAAAGCTTATAAAAGGTATTTGATGCTTTACCTAATCAACTGCATAATTTTTTTGAAGGTAAACGTTTATTTTGAAATTGACACGTTCCAAAAAAAGATGGGACGGGGCAGTTTTAGGAGTAATAGCGATGTGAGAAGTTGAAATAAGTAGGTGATGTGAAACAGGTGAGGCGATCGTCTAATCGTAGTATATAAGGAGCCTCTAAAAAATGGCAGAGTCCTTCAAAAGCAAGGATGGGTCGAGGCTCAACGATCTGCCAATAGATGCATCAGCGAATAATCCGACACTTTGAAAAGAACTTTACCCAAAGACAAATCAGCAGGATTTTGGGCATTTCACCTTCTACACTGCACAATATAATTAAAAGATTCAAGGAACCCGGTCAAATCTCGGTGTGTAAAGGGCGAGGCTGAAAACCACTACTGAATGCACGTGATCTCTGATCCCTCAGACGTCACGGTCTTAAAAACCGTCATGAGACAGTAATCGAGATCCTGACATGGGCTCGGGAATACTTTGGTAAACCTTTTTCAGTCGACACCATTCGCCGCTGCATCCACAGATGCAAGTTAAGGCTTTACTAGAAAGCAGAAGCCACACATCAACACTGCCCAGAAGCTCCGCCGACTTCTCTGGGCTCGGGCTCATCTGAGATGGACAGTGGCACAGTGGAATCGTGTTTTGTGGTCAGAACAAGTCGACATTTCAAAACAGCTGTCGTGTTCTCCGGGCCAAAGAGGAAAAGGACCATCCAAGCTGTTATCAGTGTCAGGTCCAAAAGCCAGCATCTGTCATGGTATCGATGGTATCGGGACGTGTAAGTGCACATGGCATAGGTAACTTGCACATCTGTGAGGGCATCATTAATGCAGAAAGATATTTACACATTCTGCCCGGATTACGAGTGTATACGGTACGGCGTGAGTCATTTAGAGAGTCAGTACAGGGTTAGATCAGTATTATAATGAGTCATTTAGAGACTCAGTACAGGGTTAGATCAGTATTATAACGAGTCGTTTAGAGAGTCAGTACAGGGTTAGATCAGTATTATAATTAGTCATTTAGAGAGTCAGTACAGGGTTAGATCAGTATTATGGGTCATTTAGAGAGTCAGTACAGGGTTAGATCAGTATTATAATGAGTCATTTAGAGAGTCAGTACAGGGTTAGATCGGTATTATAATGAGTCATTTAGAGAGTCAGTACAGGGTTAGATCAGTATTATGGGTCATTTAGAGAGTCAGTACAGGGTTAGATCAGTATTATGGGTCATTTAGAGAGTCAGTACGGGGTTAGATCAGTATTATAACGAGTCATTTAGAGAGTTAGTACAGAGTTAGAGCAGTATTATAATGTCATTTAGAGAGTCAGTACAGGGTTAGATCAGTATTATAATGTCATTTAGAGAGTCAGTACAGGGTTAGATCAGTATTATAATGAGTCATTTAGAGAGTCAGTACAGGGTTAGATCAGTATTATAACGAGTCGTTTAGAGAGTCAGTACAGGGTTAGATCAGTATTATAATGAGTCATTTAGAGAGTCAGTACAGGGTTAGATCAGTATTATGGGTCATTTAGAGAGTCAGTACGGGGTTAGATCAGTATTATAACGAGTCATTTAGAGAGTTAGTACAGAGTTAGAGCAGTATTATAACAAGTCATTTAGAGAGTTAGTACAGAGTTAGAGCAGTATTATAATGTCATTTAGAGAGTCAGTACAGGGTTAGATCAGTATTATAATGAGTCATTTAGAGAGTCAGTACAGGGTTAGATCAGTATTATAATGAGTCATTTAGAGAGTCAGTACAGGGTTAGATCAGTATTATGGGTCATTTAGAGAGTCAGTACAGGGTTAGATCAGTATTATAATGAGTCATTTAGAGAGTCAGTACAGGGTTAGATCAGTATTATGGGTCATTTAGAGAGTCAGTACAGGGTTAGATCAGTATTATAACGAGTCATTTAGAGAGTTAGTACAGAGTTAGAGCAGTATTATAATGTCATTTAGAGAGTCAGTACAGGGTTAGATCAGTATTATAATGAGTCATTTAGAGAGTCAGTACAGGGTTAGATCAGTATTATAATGAGTCATTTAGAGAGTCAGTACAGGGTTAGATCAGTATTATGGGTCATTTAGAGAGTCAGTACAGGGTTAGATCAGTATTATGGGTCATTTAGAGAGTCAGTACAGGGTTAGATCAGTATTATAATGAGTCATTTAGAGAGTCAGTACAAGGTTAGATCAGTATTATAACAAGTCATTTAGAGAGTCTGTACAGAGTTAGAGCAGTATTATAATGAGTCATTTAGAGAGTCAGTACAGAGTTAGAGCAGTATTATAATGAGTCATTTAGAGAGTCAGTACAGGGTTAGATCAGTATTATAATGAGTCATTTAGAGAGTCAGTACAGGGTTAGATCAGTATTATGGGTCATTTAGAGAGTCAGTACAGGGTTAGATCAGTATTATAACAAGTCATTTAGAGAGTCAGTACAGAGTTAGAGCAGTATTATAATGAGTCATTTAGAGAGTCAGTACAGGGTTAGATCAGTATTATAACGAGACATTTAGAGAGTCAGTACAGAGTTAGAGCAGTATTATAATGAGTCATTTAGAGAGTCAGTACAGGGTTAGATCAGTATTATAATGAGTCATTTAGAGAGTCAGTACAGAGTTAGAGCAGTATTATGAGTCATTTAGAGAGTCAGTACAGTGTTAGATCAGTATTATAATGAGTCATTTAGAGAGTCAGTACAGGGTTAGATCAGTATTGTAATGAGTCATTTAGAGAGTCAGTACAGGGTTAGATCAGTATTATAATGAGTCATTTAGAGAGTCTGTACAGAGTTAGAGCAGTATTATAATGAGTCATTTAGAGAGTCAGTACAGAGTTAGAGCAGTATTATAATGAGTCATTTAGAGAGTCAGTACAGGGTTAGATCAGTATTATAATGAGTCATTTAGAGAGTCAGTACAGGGTTAGATCAGTATTATGGGTCATTTAGAGAGTCAGTACAGGGTTAGATCAGTATTATGGGTCATTTAGAGAGTCAGTACAGGGTTAGATCAGTATTATAACAAGTCATTTAGAGAGTCAGTACAGAGTTAGAGCAGTATTATAATGAGTCATTTAGAGAGTCAGTACAGGGTTAGATCAGTATTATAACGAGACATTTAGAGAGTCAGTACAGAGTTAGAGCAGTATTATAATGAGTCATTTAGAGAGTCAGTACAGGGTTAGATCAGTATTATAATGAGTCATTTAGAGAGTCAGTACAGAGTTAGAGCAGTATTATGAGTCATTTAGAGAGTCAGTACAGTGTTAGATCAGTATTATAATGAGTCATTTAGAGAGTCAGTAAAGGGTTAGATCAGTATTGTAATGAGTCATTTAGAGAGTCAGTACAGGGTTAGATCAGTATTGTAATGAGTCATTTAGAGAGTCAGTACAGGGTTAGATCAGTATTATAATGAGTCATTTAGAGAGTCAGTACAGGGTTAGATCAGTATTATAATGAGTCATTTAGAATATGTGTGATACGGGGTCTGATGTGGATATGGTGCTGGCTGGAGCTCACCTTGTTGCGGGTGACGGTGTGGTTGAAGGTGTAGATGATCTGCACATTGCTGGTCACTTTGTCCAAGTAGCTGGTGTCAAACTGTCCGTCTTTCTGCTCCACCTCCACTGAGCTGTTTGTACCCTCCACCATCAGCACAAACACAAACAACAAGCAGCATCTAAAAGAAGAGTGTGTGGGTCTCCAGCAGCTGGCCATGCTGCCTGTTTCTGCTTCATCAGCACAGTCACAAATCAGCCTGAGAGCTCAGGTGAGTGCTCGAACCCGAGATGAAGAAGTGATGACGTGTAATGACGCAATCAAAGGTGTCAGAGATCCGGCTTGAAGAATAGCATAGTAGAAAAAGAAAATAACAATCTAAAAAAAATGTAAAACAAAAAAAAAAAAAAAAACAAAAAAAAACACGAGAAATATAAATTCCCACGTGACACTCCTAGCGATCCTCTAGAGTAAACTGCATGACATTAACGTTCAATAAGATATAATAGCAGCCATGTAGCTAACAGCTGTTAGCATTAACGCCTGCTAAAGTCTATCCAGTTTTGCTATAACGTCAAATAAACACCGCATATAACGGGTTTGGTATTTCCATCGCCGTCTGCAGAATGAACGATCGCACACCGACCGTTTCAGTCCTTATCCTTCGTCTAGTTCCGCAAAATATCCGGAGGTTAGCTTGTTTATAAATCGCCTCGGGTAGTGAAAACAAACGAGTTCAATGCGGGCCACGCAACAGCGCCCCCGCACGGTGAAATAACAAAATCCCGTCAACATGTCCGTCCAAAAAACCTAAAATAAACCCCGCCCCTTGTCCTTGGATTGGCTAACGAATTCTGTATCCGTGTCCCAATTGGCTGTTTTGTCCCGCCTCCTAGTCTATTACTACCATTACTTCCAATCAGGTCATCGGCAACACAGCGTAGTCCGACGATATTAGCCGCTGTTGTTAGCTCCGTCAACGCATCCGCCATGTTGCAAGGGACAAGACTCTCCTTAATAAATCGCACGTTCTTTCTTTACTTCGGTTATGCTATGTTCTATTTGTTTTTTGGTTGTTTGGTTATTTAATCCGTCTAGCATCTTCCGAGTGTCACATTGTGCAGAATGTAAAGCCCTGTTTATTACTCCACCCACAGTCCTGTCATTCTTTTGTTGCAATTTGGAGTAATCATTGTCACATCTACATGTTTTATGATTGTTATATTGGATACTTGTATTATTGACCATATTACTTATAGAAGTGTTGTAATTATTTAAAACATTGTTCTTATTCACATAGCTTTTTAAATCTTTTTTTTCTTCTTCCTCAGTTTATAAAATATTCCATTAAAAATATTCAATCTGACTTTAATAGATTTGCTGCAATTCCTCAGTTCGGCCACTAGAGGTCGGTATTTTCTCAAAATCTACTGTATGTAGCGTTTGCTTTGTATAAACGTTTAGCATTAGCATGGGTGGAAAAAGTACAGAGAAACTATACATAAGTCCAATAATAATAATAATAACGATAATAATAAAATAAAATGGGCACTGTATCAAAAGTGGAAGTATGAAGCCAAAAATTAAAAAGTATCTATATGTAAACATACACAAGTATTCAAGAGTCAAAAGTAAACATTTTGGCCAATCTTGCACAATTATGTAGTTCTCTAAGCAACCATTTATGAGGAAAATGTTCTGCTCACACTGACCAATAAAGACAAACGTGCTCTATGTGTAATGCATCACATCACATGACATACAGCCATGTCTCCCTCACACCCTTCATTCATCTCATATATGTAGTTATTTATGTTTAGTAACTGGGGAATTTAATATTCCGTGCATAATTAATTTAAATCAATGTATTCATCCCCAGTATGAGGTGTGAAAACATGTCGAAGGCACAAGCTGAGAACGATGCTCTGAAACAGGAAGAGAAAAAAAAAAGTGGGCCATATATCTACGGAAGGAAGGGTGATGAACACACTATTTGTAATGCATCACTGGAGCATACAGTCATGTCTCACTCACACAAAGCGTTCATTTTATATCTGTAGTGATTTGTGTTTAGTAGTTGGGAATTTAATATTAAAAAAATATATTATAAGTTAGACTTAGAAACAAGCATTAACAGTGAAACAATTACTGAACCCATTATGCACTAAGTAGGGAGCCACAAGCATCAGACTCCCCATCCATCCATTTTCCATACCACTTATCCAACAAAGGGTCACATGGAGCCTGTAGTCTACCCCGGGGAACTCAGGGCACAAGGCAGGGGACACCTTGGACAGGGTACCAGTTAATCGCACAGCACAAACATTCACAGACATTGTGGAAATGCCAATCATGTCAACGCATGTCTTTGGACTGGGGGAGGAAACCGGAGTCCCCACAGAGGAAACCACTGAAGCATGGGGAGAACATGCAAGCTCCACGCCCACAAGGCAAATTCTGGATTCAAACCCCCAATCCTGGAGGTGTGAGGCAAACGTACTAACCATGAAGACACCGCGTGCCCACATTTACATATACTTGTAGAATATAGTACATACAGAAGTAGAAATGTAAAATCAAACACTAGCGCATAGAATATATCAAAAAATCTGCTCATGCGTATGTGTGTTCCCTCAGAGTTTCTAGTGAGCTGTGTTCATTGGATCTGTACCCCTTGCCACAGTTTCACCTTTAAAAAACATGAAAACAGACATTTCCACGAAGTGGGAATACACAATGAACAGGAACAGGACACCGGTACAGGTGAGAGGAAACCGGAGAACCCTGAGAAACCCACATGGACGTAGGAAGATCATGTGCCGCTTCACACAGACGGTAACCTGAGGCCGGGGTCGAATTGGGGATCCTGGACTGTGTACCATCCCGATTTTGATTTGAAATGGATTTAATAGTGTAAATTTGTTTAGGATCGTTGAATTGCATTTGCAAAGCTGGTGAATTTACAAATAAACTGGCGGGACAAAATGAAGGACTCTACAGGTTAAGGGGACGGAGAGCATTTCCTCATGTGCTCCACAATGTGTTTACATTGATCTAGTTCCCATTTTAGCACATTCGATTCGTAATCCGGAATTAAACTGTGATGCTAAGGTCTAACGCAGGATCAGGGATGTTTTGAAGACGTGCGCGTGTGTGAAAACTAGTGAGGTAGCGAGCTCTAGAAAGCAAAGGGACTTTCCCGCTGTCCTGACAATAGTTTTTTCCCTCAGAGACACAAATTTTACGTATTTCCCGCGCTTTCCTTAAAAAAAATAAAAATTCATTTATTTCCCCTTTCCTTGCCGCTATAAAACGCGGCTCGAAATGCACGCGCCACCCACTCGTGCGCGCGCGCACGCAAACGCAGTTTCGTTTTGGTCGCCATAGCGACAGGAATCCACGCGCGCGTCGGGGGGTGAAGTCATCGTTTACGCTAACCGTTGCTATAGCGACGTCTTTAGGAGAGGGCGCTTGCGGAAGAGAATGGGGCGGGGTCAGTGTGAAGTGACGCACGGTGGGGGCGGGGAAATGGGACCGAGTGACGCACGGAGGGGGCGTGTTCAGCGCCGCGCGCCGCCGCCGCAACGCTCCTCCGTAGTCGTTTCCCGCAGAGAGAGCGAGAGCGCGCGAGAGAGGCGAAAGAAGATGGCGGCCGTGCCAAGCGGAGCTGCTGTTGCTGCGTCCGCCGCGGCCGCGATTTCGCACTCGGCCCGAGCGACCGCGGGCATGGGCGCCCCGAACCGAGCACCACCCAGCTCAGGTATCGAGCACCAGAGCCGAGCTGGACAGACAGCGGCGTGTATGGCCAACCCCGGGCACCCCGCGGTCGGCAGGCCGCCCCCAGCTCGAGTGGGCTACTACGAGCTGGAGCGGACCATCGGCAAGGGCAATTTCGCCGTCGTAAAACTCGCCACGCACGTCATCACCAAAGCCAAGGTGAGGCGGAGCTCTTCCCGGACTAACCGTCCACCTTTCCGAGCTGTCATGTCCGTATGTCGTTCAATTTCACCGTTGGAGGAAAAAAACAAAAACCAAAACGCTAGGCTGAGATGCAAGTCCGCATCCCAAACGGCGCGGACTCCCCCTGAATAGGCGCACTACCGAGGGCACGCGCAGAACGCGTTGCTGCGCGGGACGGAGTGCGCCACTGTGGCCAATGAGGAGCTGTTTGGGTTTCAGCCAATGGGCCTGCGGGACAGTGTTGTTGTGTATTAGCTCGCTATGCTATGCTACGCTATGCTAATCCATGCTACAGCTAGTTAGCGCCGTATCCTCTGACTGCGTGTCTATGCAGGGTTTGTGTGAGTTTTGCCGGGTGACTGATTCGGAACGTCCAGCTCGGTTTCAGCTCGGGCAGAGGGGCGAGGAACGCGTTAGCCAACACTTCGCTTCGCACCCAGCGCCAAGTAACGGTTCAGCCCGTGTGTGTGTGTGTGCTCGAAATGTTCCTGAACACCACCGCGAGTGTCTACCGCGAGGTTCTTTATCGAGATCATCTACAAGAAAGCGCGCTAGTGTAGAGCAGTGAGCCGAGATCTGGGTGGAAATTGTGTAATCGGGCTCGAGGAGCAGCATCAAGCAATTCTGCTTTCTTCAACAGTACTTACACAAAGTAGAAACACACCTTACTGCTGGTGTGTGTGTGTACACCTTACTGCTGGGGGTGTGTGTGTGTGTGTACACCTTACTGCTGGGGGTGTGTGTGTGTGTGTACACCTTTACAGCTGGGGTGTGTGTGTGTGTGTGTACACCTTACTGCTGGGGTGTGTGTGTGTGTGTGTACACCTTACTGCTGGGGTGTGTGTGTGTGTACACCTTACAGCTGGGGGTGTGTGTGTGTGTGTGTGTGTACACCTTACAGCTGGGGTGTGTGTGTGTGTGTGTGTCGTGTGGTGACACTTACACACCGCTGGTGTGTGTGTGTGTGTGTGTATGTGTGTTACACCTTACTGCTGGTGTGTGTGTGTGTGTACACCTTACGCTGGGGGTGTGTGTGTACACCTTACTGCTGGGGGTTTTGTGTGTTACACCTTACTGCTGGGGGTTTGTGTTGTGTGTGTGTACACCTTACTGCTGGGGTGTTGTGTGTGTGTGTGTTACACCTTACTGCTGGGTGTGTGTGTGTGTGTACACCTTACTGCTGGGGTGTGTGTGTGTGTGTGTACACCTTACTGCTGGGGTGTGTGTGTGTGTGTGTACCTACTGCTGGGGTGTGTGTGTGTGTGTGTGTGTGTTACACCTTACTCTGGGGTGTGTGTGTGACACCTTACTGCTGGGGTGTGTGTGTGTGTGTTGTACTTACTGCTGGGGTGTGTGTGTGTGTGTGTGTGTGTGTTACACCTCACAGCTGGTGTGTGTGTGTGTGTGTGTGTGTGTGGTGTAACTACAGCTGGTGTGTGTGTGTGTGTGTGTGTTTACACCTTACAGCTGGTGTGTGTGTGTGTGTGTACACCTACAGCTGGGTGTGTGTGTGTGTGTGTACACCTTACTGCGGTGTTGTGTGTGTGTGTACACCTTACTGGGGTGTGTGTGTGTGTGTGCACCCTACTGCTGGGTGTGTGTTTTTGTTACACCTTACTGTGTGTGTGTGTGTAACCTTACTGCTGGGGTGTGTGTGTGTGTGTACACCTTACTGCTGGGGTGTGTGTGTGTTACACCTTACTGCTGGGGTGTGTGTGTGTGTGTGTGTACACCTTACACCTGGGGTGTGTGTGTGTGTTTGTACACCTTACTGCTGGGGTGTGTGTGTGTGTGTACCACCCTGCTGGGGTGTGTGTGTGTACACCTTACTGCTGGGTGTGTGTGTGTGTACACCTTACTGCTGGGGTGTGTGTGTGTACACCTTACTGCTGGGGTGTGTGTGTGTACACCTTACTGCTGGTGTGTGTGTGTGTACACCTTACTGCTGGGGTGTGTGTGTGTGTGTACCTGCTGGTTGTGTGTGTGTACACCTTACTGCGGTGTGTGTGTGTACACACTACTGCTGGGGTGTGTGTGTGTTTTACACCTACTGCTGGGGTGTGTGTGTGTGTACACCTTACTGCTGGGGTGTGTGTGTGTGTGTGTGTGTGCCCTAGCTGGGGTGTGTGTGTGTGTGTGTCCTTACAGCTGGGTGTGTGTGTGTGTGTGTGTGTGTGTGTGACAGCTGGGTGTGTGTGTGTGTGTGTGTGTGTACACCTTATCTGGTGTGTGTGTTTTACCTGGTGTGTGTGTGTACACCTTACAGCTGGGTGTGTGTGTGTGTGTGTACACCTTACTGCTGGTTGTGTGTGTGTTTACACCTTAGCTGGTTGTATTATACCTGCTGGGGTGTGTGTGTGTGTGTGTACACCTTACTGCTGGGGTGTGTGTGTGTGTACACCTTACTGCTGGGGTGTGTGTGTGTGTGTGTGTGTGTGTACACCTTACTGCTGGGGTGTGTGTGTGTACACCTTGCTGGGGTGTGTGTGTTGTACACCTTACTGCTGGGGTCTGTGTGTGTGTGTGTACAACTTCTGCTGGGGTGTGTGTGTATACACCTTACTGCTGGGGTGTGTGTGGTTGTACACCTTACTGCTGGGGTGTGTGTGTGTGTGTGTGTGTGTTACCTGCTGGGGTGTGTGTGTGTGTGTGTGTGTGTACACCTTACTGCTGGGGTGTGTGTGTGTGTGTGTGTACACCTTACTGCTGGGGTGTGTGTGTGTGTGTGTGTGTGTGTTACACATACTGCTGGGGTGTGTGTGTGTGTATGTAAGCAATCTGTGTGTGTGTGTACACCTTAGCTGGGGTGTGTGTGTGTGTGTGTGTGTGTGTGTACACCTACTGCTGGGGTGTGTGTGTGTGTGTACACCTTACTGCTGGGGTGTGTGTGTGTGTTTTTATACCTGCTGGGGTGTGTGTGTGTTGTGTGTTGTACACCTTACTGCTGGGTGTGTGTGTGTGTGTGTATTTGTGTACACCTTACTGCTGGGTTTTGTGTGTGTGTGTGTGTGTGTGTACTCCTTACTGCTGGGGTGTGTGTGCATCGCTGTGTGTGTGTGTGTGTGTGTACACCTTACTGCTGGGGTGTGTGTGTGTGTGTGTGTGTGTGTGTGTGTGTACACCTTACTGCTGGGGTGTGTGTGTGTGTGTACACCTTACTGCTGGTGTGTGTGTGTGTGTGTACACCTTACTGCTGGGGTGTGTGTGTGTGTGTGTGTGTGTGTGTGTACACACCTTACTGCTGGGGTGTGTGTTCTGTACACTGTTCCAAAAGCATTTGTGTCACACTTTAATAAGGAGGTTGTGATCCTGTGTGATCTCCTTGTGTCACCGTGTATCTCCTTTCCTTTTTATTAAAAAAAAGCCCCCCCCCCTACGTACGCAGGTCTTCTTCCTGCATATGTGTTTTGCCTAGCGTGGGCGTCTGGTGGGCAGACGTAGCTCGCACGGTCCGCGCCGAGAGAGCGGCGCATCTGAGGGATCACCGCTGTGAAAACGGCCAATCTGTGCGACTTGGGGGTTTTCTCTCTCTCTCGTCGATCCTGCAGCGGTGCTGCTCTGAGGGATCACCGGTACGGACGAACGAAGGCGAACGCTCGCTTTCTACGGAGACGTGAAGCCAACAGCGAGCAACGTTTCAGTTCTGATTATTGTTTCTTTCAGTCCTGTGCAGTTCAGTTACGACGCCGTAAAGCGACAAATCCGAACCATCGTCTCGATTGCTTCGTGTGTGTGGTGCGACGTTTCTTCAGTTCCCCACTCGCAACTTTAGCTCCTAACCATAGTTTTCTTTTGCTGTTTGTTTGGAAGAAAATCTTGTGTTTTCATTTTATGCTGTCTCGTTTAATCTCTCGTTGAACGTGTACAGAGATTATGAAGAGTTGGTTCTCCGTCAGGTTCTGCTTTTTGTTCTGCTCTTCGTGAGGTTTCTCTCAGGTTCTGCTCTTCGTGTGGTTTCCGTCAGGTTCTGCTCTTCGTGTGGTTTCCGTCAGGTTCTGCTCTTCGTGTGGTTTCTCTCAGGTTCTGCTCTTCGTGTGCTTTCCGTCAGGTTCTGCTCTTCGTGTGCTTTCCGTCAGGTTCTGCTCTTTGTTTTGCTCTTTTTTTGGTCTCCGTCAGATTCTTGTTGCTTTAATTTCGGTTTAATCTCTTCTCGCACTCTTGCTCCCTCCACTTCGTAACCCAAATGAACATTAAATAAATATCTAAAGAATATAAAGCTCAATTCTATTTTTCAGATCGGCCTGTATTTAGTAACTCATGATAACGGGTGGTCGTTTGGATTTTTTTAATAAGCTGATGTTTGATCAGATCCTCTTGATTCCTTTCCGTTCGGAGGAAAGAAGTGTGCGTGCTATTGTTTTTCAGAATTGTACTCCTATTAAATCCATCAAAATGGGGGGAAAAAAGTGTACAAAATAGTGCCACGTAATTGTCAGTTTCAGGGAATAGCTGTTACCATGGACGCAGGTGGTTCCTCAGATCCACCTGAATACCAGTGTGTGGATAAGGGATTGTTTAGGAGCAGATCTGTGTATATTTACGGTGTTCTTACACCCGGCCCAAATACCCGAGTATGCAAGCAGGACCAATTCAGGGCGTGTTTGGGAGGTGTTTGTTTTCTTTCGACATTGAAGACTTCCTTCCGAACTGTGGCTTGATTGCGGTATTCCACACGCCACATTTGCTAAACGCTAGGCGCTGGGTTCATCCTTTATTTTTCCTTTGGTACCAATGCTCAAGCGATGAAGAGCAGGGCTTTTTGAATTCTTCAAGTTTAATTGTTCAGGAAGACCTGCGATCGAGAGAGAGGGGGATATTCTTTTCCATGCAGACATTTTGGCGGTGTTCCCACCACAATCCTCGTTAAAACCCAAACTAGATGATATGTACAAACAGTTGTGTCCATTTGAGTTTGAATTCCATCTTCGCGCCAATATGGCAGTAAGCGGTCCCTCCACTCTGCTGGGCATAACGACCAATCGCCGCAGGACTTGAAGCGTTTTGAAAAGGTTCTCTAGAGACCACTCCAAACTCTCTGGGACAAATTCCAGCCCAGTCTGGAAAGGAAGCTCAGTCGTGAAAACGATCTCGCTGTCTGGTGCAACAAGCGCCGTTGGACCACACAAATGGTCATGATTACAGAGTGTCTGGAAAATGAAGGCTTCACTGGATTTACCTGGAACAACGTCACCTGAGGATGTATTTATTAACTTTTTTGATGCTGCAGTGATTGGTGTGGAGTGGTTTTGCTGAACAGCAGGGCTAATTTCTGGTCTTTGGGGTCACCCGAGGTTTTCCCTGGAATGATCAGGGTTTGTTCTCAATGTTTGTGATGGTTTTAAATGAAAGGGTGCGCTGGTCTGGTGTTTGAGTCTCTGAGACAAATTTATCAGCTTATTTTACAACCCTTTTAAGCGTCAATTTGTGTTGTGTTAATTGAGCCAAGTGGAAAAAATATATTTTATACCAAACATGGTACCAGCTTCAGAGATTCAAAGCTCAGCGAATGGTTTATAACGTCCGTTCAAAATCTGTCCGCGTGCGATGACAACACACATTCTATAATACATCCTACTGGGATGTTGTCTTGTTCTGTCCCTTTCAGGACTGGCTTTGCAAGTTCTGGACTCTCCGAATGTCGCATCATAGGACCGCCGTGAGAGAATCTTTCAAATTATAATTGGCGTAATCTCGTGCAAATCGCACCTTATCGCACGTCGTTCAGCTGTGTTTTAAAAATCAAAAAAGTAATTTTTTTAGTCACTCCCTCCGAGATATTGCGCTAGAAATGAACGCAGCATCAAGCAAACGCCACAGTCTTTGTAAGAGCGTGCAGTTTTTCGACGTTTCGGTAGACCTGGGCCGAGGTGTGTCGTGTGACGTCATCACACCGCCAATGCGCGTTCAGCAGAAGCCCTCTTCGGTTCATGAGTAAAGCTAAAAGATCTCATTTCGTCGCTGCAAAATTTGGCAGAAAAAACACAGCAAAAGCTCGCTAGCATCGATCACAAAACCCCCCTCTGAAATCCTGTACGGAACTTCCCCCCCCCCCGGTCATGTCGCCTACTTCTCAATGTGAAAGAGTATTGCTGTACCGATACTGCTAGCTTTCGGTTGATTCAGAATGATTCAGCGCGCCCTGTTTTCATTTATTTGCTCTAATAGCACTTAAAGACTGGGCTTAGTCTGTGCGCAAACAATGCTGTAGCACCACAGGGCTTTTTTTATTTACGGAGCATCGAGTTCATTCACTTTCACCTATAATATGTGTTCTGTAGTCTCTAGGTTGCGTAACTGTACGTCCCACACACACACAGAGACGCACAGACACGGGCTGCTTTGCTGCATCTGAAAGCAAACAGTTTCTTGGGATTTCCGTCCGAGTGATCCGGAAACCAAAGGAGGGGGGAAAAAATCCACGTCGGGATTTCATCTCAACATCCCCACCGGACGTTAAAGACACGCACATGTTTCGCACTTCTCTTTTAATACCCGACTCATTCCTTCCAAAGTCCTCGCTAATAACGGCTAGCGGTTTCCACCGTTCCTGCTCGATCTGGTTCTCTGCAGAAGCAGACAGAGACGTCACGTACTCGTTTAGTCAGTCTAATCTCCACCAAATCCTGCATGTCTGCATGTCCTCTGTGAAGGTGTTACACAGTTCGTCTTATCTGTGCGGTTAAATTTATTACAGCACTATAAGCCATAACTGCCCCCGAATCCCCAATTGACCCAGGAAATCTGTGGGAGGCCCCCCAACCATCCCCTCCCCCCTTCAAACCATTGGCCCCTTTTTTTTTTTTTCACCATTGTGGTGTAATTTCAAGAGAGATCAGATCAGGTGAAGTGAAAAACAAGTCCTAATTGAAAATATTTTGCCTTGAAAGTTGAATTCGGACACGATTTGTTTTACGGGAGTTTATTCCATCTTTTAACTACTGTTATTTTTTTGTGGATTTTTGTATGTTATTATTATTATTATTTAAAAAAAACGGTCCTTTTTGAAACTATTGGAACGGCAAGGCCAGTTCATTTGTTTGTGCTACACACCAAAGACTGGGTTTGAGATCAAAGGACTGATACGAAACGAGACGAAACTAGACGTCTTAAACAACATAGGACCTTTTGAATCGGACCACCTGATTTGTAGGCGAGTACAACTATAGGAACGTAAAAGTCTAGAAGTAAATAACCCTTTATTTGGTCGCGTATCCCCTGGATCAAGCCTGCAACTGAATCACCAAATTGTTGTTTTTTTATTGTGTTGCTTTTCCAGGATTTTACTGCAGCCTCCTTTAAGTTGTTGTTCGTTTCGGGTGGGGTTTCTCCCTTCAGTCTCCTTTTCAGGAGGTGACATGCTGCCCAGTTGGGTTAAAGTCTGGTGCTGGACTTGGCCAGTCAAAAACTTTCCACTGTGTGTTCTGGATTGCTGTCTTGCTGCATGATAAAGTTCCTCCCGATTCATTTGGATGCATTTCTCTGTAAACTGGCAGATAAAATGTTCCTGTGAACTTCTAAAGCTACCACAACGAGTTCCATCATCAATAAAGATTAGTGAGAATTTTCCAGAAGCATCTGTGCAAGCCCAAGCCATGACACTACCTCCACCATGTTTCACAGATGAGCTTGTATGAATTCGTTCATGAGCAGACCCTTTCTTTCTCCATCACATTGGTAAAGGTTAATCTTGGTTGCAGAATTTTTGTGGATCATCTCCACTTTTGGATTCTTCCTACTGATGAGTGGTTTGCATCTTGTGGTGTGGCCTCTATATTTCTGCTCTTGAAGTCTTCTTCGAACAGTGTATTGTGAGAACTTCATCCCTGCTCTGTGGAGGTTGTTGATGTCACTGACTCTTGTTTTTGGGTTTTTCTTCACAGCTTTCACAATGTTTGCTATCAGCTGAGCATTGTTTTCCTTAGCCGACCCATTTGACGTCTGTTGTGCAGTACACCAGTGCTTTCTTTCTTTTTCAGGACATTCCATATTGATGTATTGGCTATACCCATTGCTTGTGCAATGCATCTGATTGATTTTTCCTCTTTTCTCAGCTTCAAAATGGCTCGCTTTTCTCCCATAGACAGCTCTCTGATCTTCACGTTGGTTTATCCTTTTTAAAAACAAATGCAGTCTTCACAGGTGAAACTGAAGACTAAAACCAAGAGTAGATGTTCAGAGCTGTTTATTGTTCAATCAGTCTAACAGTATATTCATGTATTGATCTCAAACCCGGATGTCTTCAATCTGAGGCAAAACCAAATGAATTGGCCTTGCTGCTCGTGTATGTGTGTGTGTGTGTATATATATATATATATATGAGAGACGAACATGCATTCATAGAAACCTTTATGATGAGGAAATTAAAGAAAGCAGTGTATTTATAAACGGAAAACCGCAGTAGTGTTTTTGGGAGCATGGGGCTAACGGGGCAAAACACACACGTGTATATGCACACACTCACACACACATACAGAGCATCGCACCTGTTACGACGTTAGTATCAGCCTCATTCTGTGACCTGTCAGCGGGTCTGCACTCACGACTGACTTTACACGTGTGTGAATAACACACTGGAAACTGGGTATGTCATCACGGGCTCTGAACAGACGCACGCACACGCGCTCTCACTGAGGCACACAGTGCGTGTTCTGTTAGGAGTGTGATTTTATGGGATCGGTTTTTGCATAACATTGCTCTTTTCATCTAACATTCTAGATTTTGTGTGTGTGTGAGCGAGAGTCACCGATACACTACTAATTACACGTCCTCGCCCCCTTACACTCGCACATCATGCATTTCCATCAGTTGCTGTTCTGAACATTCTGACAAGACGTCATCACAGACGTGCAGTTCCACAGAAAACGGAACACACACACACACACACACACACACACACACACGGATGGACACACTCATCGTTTATTCCATCAGTCTGTTATCACACATTTTCTAGATCCTCACGCCAAACTCTACAGCACAGACACGTACATCTATGGCAGTCCCGGGGAAGCCCGTGTGTGTGTGTGTATGTGTCGCCCACTTGCACCATCGGGGGTGTTCGCATACTAGCATGTCCAGATGGTACTACCCTGTGTGTGCTGCCCACTTGTGTTTACGTGATGTTAAAAAGAGCTCTGCTTAGTTGGCGCTAGTAATAGTAGTAGTAATAATAATAATAATAGCTGCACGCAGCGATCAAGGGGCCAAGTACTTCATGACCGAGGAAGACCAGAAGGTTCTGGGACTATCAGCGAAACGTTTTTGATTTGGTATCAAGATGCAGTTATCCAAATTTTTGTCTTCTTTCTAGGAGAAGACGATGAAAGTATAACGGCGGAAAATCCAATATGGCCGTTATGGAGAATTAACATTGTTGTATCCAGCGGAACATGGAATCACTTTTCGTTCCATGTACACATATAGTCTTTATTCACCTAATAATAAGAGTACTAGTAAGAAGAAGAAGAAGACTAGTAATCCTAGTAAGACTAGTAATCAGGTGGAGGTTTAAATTTTAGCTAAAAGTGTGCATGTATTTGAAGTCCTTATTAGTTACACAATATTGACGATCGTATCCGCAATCGCAGATAAAGTCCAACTGTCAAGTTGGACGATTTAAATGTTGGGAAAAACGTGTCTGTAGCTTTAAGATCGTCAAAAATACATTGTGTTGGATTTCTGAACGCGTTTCCTTTTAGCTTGCTTTGTATCCTACATGTTGACGATGGGGAAACTGTACTCTGTACTTAATAGCCCTCTATCTGACATCTGAGCAGAGCAACAAAACATCAGCTTATCTTAGCTCGTCTTGCTGCCAAACAGATAAAGCCATGAACAGCTTCGCTCGCAAAAGGGCTTAAAATGAAGAAAACCGAAACATGTCATACTGCACACGATCTCACAAGCCTAATAAACGTAGTTAAACGTTCTTAAAATAGTACTTAATGCCTTGGTGCTAACCAGTCAGAGTCAGGTAGCTAACTAGCCAGCCAAAAATATTGGGAGGAAAAAAAAACAGGAAAAAAAAGTAGCATTGGATTGGGCCACACCACTTCAAAATGTACAGTCCTTTTGGAAAGTATTATAGGAACGATATGGCTCGTTATGTCAGTTGAATTTGTGTGAGGTTTCACTTTTTCATTGGATCACATTCCTTTTAAATGAATTATTTTTTTTATTTAGTTTCCACGACAACAGTGTGATGTGACTGATTGTTTAACGTTGGAAACAGGAACAAGGTGGTGTTACGGAAAACCGCGATACCCGATCTTATGTCAGGAATCTAACTTTCTTTTACCCCCCCCTTATCACACATTCCACCTCTACCGCGTGCTATGCTGGTGTGTTTGTGTCCAGATGTTTGTCCCACAAGCTATGTGATGATATCAGCACCGCTAGTTGACACGCTGAATGCGTGCCAGCGTGATCGCCCACCTGTAGTGGCTTAAAATACCACAGGAGAACACGCACGTGTTTTTGATGCAATCCTGAAGATTCGTAGTGTTGGGAGAATTGAGCTTAATGTAATCTGTACACTCTCTCTTTCACTGTCTTTCTCCGTGTCTCAGGTGGCGATTAAAATCGTGGACAAGACGCAGCTGGATGACGACAATCTGAAGAAGATCTTCAGGGAGGTGCAGATCATGAAGATGCTGCGACACCCACACATCATTCGCCTCTACCAGGTCCCACCCCCTTCCTAATCTCTTGTCCCATTGGTCCACCATAGGATAAAAATAAAGCTTTCAAAACATATTGATGTGAAATTGAACTTTGATTGAATTGGGGGGGGTCCACAGTTAAACAGATTAAACTCTGTGTGTGTGTTTTCTCCACTCCAGGTGATGGAGACAGAGAGGATGATTTATTTAGTAACTGAATACGCCAGTGGTGGAGAGATTTTTGGTGAGTGTCCCAGCCCCTCTGTGGCTTCATCCCAAACAGAACACTATGTAGCTTACTGTTTTAGGACACAGCCAGAGGCCCATGGCTGATAAACACTTAGATAACTGGCAAGTCAGAATGAGCTCCTTGGCATTGAAGATCTTTTTGTGGTGTGTGTGTGATCAGATCACCTGGTGGCTCATGGGCGCATGGCGGAGAAAGACGCACGGCGGAAATTCAAACAGATCGTGGCAGCTGTCCACTTCTGCCACTGCAGAAACATCGTCCACCGAGACCTGAAGGCCGAGAACCTGCTGCTGGACCACAACCTTAACATCAAAATCGCAGGTCGGAGAGAAAGGGGCGGGGCAACAGCGGGTCGAACGATGAAGGGGCATGAAGATTCCAGATCAGTCAGACAGGCAGAAGGGGACACAGATGATCAGAGGGACGGGTGGACAGACAGACACATGGGGAAGACACAGACAGACTGACTGACTGAGGTGAAGACAGACAAATGCAGACAGACAGACAGACAGATTGGGGTGGACAGAAAAACAGATGAGGAGAGACTGACAAACGGGGAGACAGACAGATGTGGGTCAGAAAGACAGTTAGACAAATAGACAGAAGTGGACAAAAAAAGAAAACCCAAAGATATCGCAAGACAGATGGGTGTGGAGAGAGACGAGCGGAGGAACAGAGAGGAATGTGACAATGACCTTTAAGAGGAATGAAAAGAATTAACTACACAAAACAAGTACCTAGAAACTTATATCAGTCTCTCTCTCTTTCTCGCTCTCTGTGTAGACTTCGGCTTCAGTAATCTGTTCTCTCGGGGACAGTTGTTAAAGACATGGTGTGGAAGTCCTCCATACGCTGCTCCAGAACTGTTCGAGGGCAAAGAATATGACGGGCCCAAAGTGGACATCTGGGTAGAACGAACACACACACACACACACACACCCTACCATATGCTACCAAATAATTAGCTTGTGCACAACAGCATTTGGTGATGTGAGGTCGCTTTGTTTTGATTGGTCACCTAACTGAATCTTGTGTGTGTGTGTGTGTGTCTGTATGTGTGTGTACAGAGCTTAGG
This sequence comes from Ameiurus melas, assembly GCA_012411365.1. Lineage (NCBI taxonomy): Eukaryota > Metazoa > Chordata > Actinopteri > Siluriformes > Ictaluridae > Ameiurus > Ameiurus melas. The sequence goes on along the minus strand of CM022759.1, from coordinate 9,452,196 downwards.
TGTGGTGTTGTACGTGCTTGTGTGCGGCGCTCTCCCGTTCGACGGTAGCACCCTGCAGAACCTTCGTGCCCGTGTTCTCAGCGGCAAGTTCCGCATCCCGTTCTTCATGTCCACAGGTACACACTTTCGGTTCTGATACACACCATGTAAAAGTCCAAATGTTTGTATTGGAGGCTTTTATTAGCATTTTACCTAGAACTCTGAGGTAAACGTTGATTTCTGATCGTTTTCTTTCATTCCTGTTATCACTCTGCACTTTACATTGTCTTTAAATGATAAGCAAGCTGAAACTTAGCCATTAAAGTTGATATTTTGGTAATATCGGGGCTTTTTTATAAGAATTTACGTCTGAGGAAGATGTTAATATTCCTGGAATTTTTATACCCCCCCTCAACCCCCACATTTCCACTATCACTGTGCCTTTACATTGTCCTCGAATGACTAAATGGCTACGTCATCTTGGGGTGGGGGGGGGCTGGGGGGGATTGTTTATTTGTTTTTGGTTTTGGGATTTTCCACTTTGACTATGGAAACTGTCCTACCTTCATTATGAAATGAAAAAAACATTTACTAGTCAGAAACTCTGGCTTTTGTGATGCTTTTTGAAGCTCCGACTTGTAAAATGATGACCTATAGATTACTTTTACTGGAACCCAAAGCTGATTGTGTGAAAATCCGATCAAGCGAAATGATTGATCATGAACCTCCTAACTAAATTTCATGAGCGAATCTTTGTGTACATCTTTGTTTATCTGTGGTCAGCTGTGACGGGTGAATTTGCATCGTTGACCAATAGCACAGCTGCTTGGTCTCTGGAACAGTGATACTTCATCCTACAGCACAGACGTTTCAGTATGGAGGAAGCGCTAATTTTGTAGATTCCTACGTAATACTTACTGACTAATCTGACTACAAGCGACTCCATAAAAGAGAGTCTTACTCCATGTTTTGATTTGAAGAAAAAAATGTTTATGTAGTATTAGTTTACGTAGTATTGTTAACATGTAGTATTGTCCCTAAATATGTTATTAGCCTTAAATTAATTCAGGAAAATGAAATTGCGCACTAGCCACAGCTAAAAAGCTAATTCAAGGCTGACTTGCTAGTGTGGTTGCAACTTGGTCTTACTCTTGGCTCTGATATTGTGTGTGTGTGTGTGTGTGTGTGTATGATCCAGACTGCGAGTATCTAATCAGGCATATGTTGGTATTGGAGCCGAGCCGCAGGCTCACCATGGAGCAGATCTGCAAGAACAAGTGGATGAGGCAGGGAGACCCCGACCCCGACTTCGACAGGGTGAGGCGCACACACACACACACACACACACACACACATTATGGAGCTGTGTTTAAAAGATATTTTGACTTTTAACATTAGGCAGTGAACATTATAAACTTTTTGTGCTTGTGCCACATACAATCTTAAAGTTCTTGCCAGATATTTAGCAAGATTTTATGTTCTTATGTGTTATAGGACCACGTAAACATACTTTCTGTTTACTCTACATGCTCATTGTACTACATTAAGGGACTTGGGTTATGTAGCTGAAAACGTTAGGCAATTCAAATTAGTAGTAGTGTTTTTATTTTTTCATATACGTAAAAATATTAGATACTGTTATATAATATGAAAATGTGAAATACATAGTGTGTGTGTGTGTGTGTGTGTTAGTTGATAGCCGAGTGTGAGCAGGTGAAGACCGAGAGGGAGACGGAGCTGATTAACGAGCAGGTTCTCATGGCCATGTCTGACATGGGACTGGACCGAGAGCGCACTTTACAGGTAAACATATCCACACATACACAGGTACATGTAGTATAAATCATCATAGAGCTGATTTGCCGTGTCATATTAAAACGCCCAAAAAATGTTAATTGAAAGTTTAAGATGTCAAACCAAAGCTGGCGGCTGTGTAGGATGGAAATTTGCCATCAAATAAATGTTGCCCCACATTCAGCTTGTTTCTACGGAGTCTCTGCATGTGCTTCCCGTTTTAGTTCCACAATAATTATTTTGGTGTGTAGTGTATGTTGTATTTGTCTTCCATCATCACAGCTAGGATGATCGTTCAGTTGCGGTGTATGTGCGCCACTTGTACTGGTGCATGTGGTCCGACGTTTCTTCAGTTCCCCACACCAACATGCAGTTAGTTTCCCTTTACTGTTTGACTAAAGAAAAAAACAAGAAATAATGTGTGCATATTCTTTGTTTGATTCTTCTGGACCCATCTTCAGTGAAGTTCCTGGAATTTTTCTTTCTTTTTTTTCTTTTCTTTTGTCTTCCAACATCATACACCCTCCTCCATCGTGTCATATACGACCTCATTAGGAGGAAAAATGAAGTTTGGAAAGAAGTAGTAGCAGGGATCGTTAGTGCCTCCGGTGAGAGTATGCAGCTAGTACTGTCTGCTTTTTTCCGTTAATCTGGCAATGAAGCAGAGCACATCATGTATACAGCTTCTGTAGTTTCTCATATAAATTCTGTAAAAAACAAAACAAAACAGAACTAAGAAAGTTGGACTGTGTGTGCCCACAAGAGATTGAATGTCATGAGTGACTTTCTTGTGTGAAAATGGACTTGTTCTGTAGCTAACTTTGAGCTCGGCTCATGGCTAAGTCACCCACTGTCCAGCACACCACATCTTATGCTTACAAGATACTTAGTCAATGCTTTGCTGTTGCCATGGTTACAGAGATATTTCTGATTTGTTGCATTCAAGGACTGGGGCTTTTTGTTTTCCTTTTTAAACTGATTATATGGCTTAAACAGTTACTTAAGTGGTGAGTGTCTTGTAAAGTTTATATGCACAATCACTAATAATTAAATTAACTACGGCCATCAGGGATGATATTGTACTTCCAGATCTGTTCACATCTTGACACTGTAGATACTATCCACATAGGTACTTACGTATGTACTCTCTCTCTCTCTCTCTTCCTCTCTCTCTCTCTCTCTCTCTCTCTCTCTCTGTGTGTGCTGTTTAGTCACTGCACACAGATGCGTACGATCACTACAGCGCCATCTACAGTCTGCTTTTGGACAGACTCAAGAGGCACAAAACCCTGCGCGTGGCTCCGCCCGCTACCCCTCGCCCCATCAGCTACCCCCTTAACGCTGTGCAGGTGCGCTCCATGGTGCGACATTAGACCTAATGGATAGTTTCGAGAGCCAGTCTTATGAATATTCATTTTTAAAAGGCTGCCTCATAAATATTCAAATTTATCCTCTTGAAATGAATATTTATGACGCCCTCAAAGCAACTTTTGATCTTAGTTTGAGCTGCATCTTGTGTAGTGCAACAGAATTAAAATGTTTTATCGTTAATATTATTATTATTATTATTATTAAACAACTAATGACAGGAACAGAAATCCTAAACATCAAGATTAAGGCGATGCATTGAATGTGCCCATAATCTCTTATGCAGTAAATTGTGGGCTCTTTTAACTTAAGCAAAGCCCCAGAAGACTTATTCTGATATTAGACTACTGTTTAAATGTTTTAGTTTCTAAGAAATTAAGAGCATTGGAACAGCTGGGGGAGTTTTTATGTTGGGAGAATTGAGATGAAGTGATTTCACTGTCAAAGATTTAGTCGCAAACACTCCCTCTGTCTTCTTATTTCAGGATCAAGCCGTTAGCATGACCGTGCCTCATGTCCAGCTCATAAATCCTGAGAACCAGATTGTGGAGGTGAGTGTTTCTGCGTCCGAAACCTCCTCCAGTAACACATCATGAAAACACATTTAACTATCTGTGTGTGTGTGCACATGCGCAGCCTGACGGAACAATGGCGTTGGACAGTGATGAAGGGGAGGAGCCGAGTCCAGAAGCAATGGCACGCTATCTGTCTATGAGACGCCACACTGTTGGCGTGCCGGACCCCAGGTATGGATAAGTAGCGTTGAACAGCAGATCATGTGATAAGTGTATTGATGTACTGATCTAGACGTGTGTGCGTGTGTGTGTCCGTCCCAGGACTGAGATGATGCAGGAGGAGCTGAAGTTGCCTCCAGGGTTTGTACGTGCCCCTCCTCAGGCTCCATTCCCCCAACTGCCCCCCACCATCACACACACACCTACCTTCATGCCCACCCAGAGCCTGCAACCCACACAGCAGCTTGAGTACAAGGTAACACACGCCTTTGTGTGTGTGTGCTACTTTTAACCATTTGTGACGACCAAATGTTAATTTTCTTCATCTTCCTCCTTTTTTCCTGCTATCTGTACTCCGCGCGCACGTGTGTGTGTGTGTGTGTATAGGAGCAGTCCCTCCTTCAGCCCCCGACGCTGCAGTTGTTGAATGGGATGGGTCCGCTGGGTCGCAGGGCCTCAGACGGAGGCGCGAACATCCAGCTTCACGCACAGCAGATGCTCAAAAGGCCACGTGGCCAGTCACCGCTCGTCACCAGCCCTGTGAGTGTGTTTGTGTCACCCTCAAATCCTAATCCATTACCACAAATTGTTTTTATATCACAAAACAATGGAGTAGTACAATTCTCGCTGCATGCATATTTATTTTTCAAATGAATATTCACAAGGAGAGAAACATCAAAAGAGTGCACCTGCTCAGTATTAAGTGCATGTTAGGGTTTGAATTTTCCATGATAGGTTCAGAAGTTTGTGTGTATTAAAGTTTTTCCCGTGTGGAGTGAATAAAACAAACAAAGGATATACTGTAATAATTCGATCATGTTAAAAAATATTAACTAGAGGCAGCAAGTTTCATGTAGAGTATCGTGTTGGTATCTTATCAGAGAAATGCGATTTTTAAAAAACAAAAATTTCTATAGCATCCGATTCCAGCCGTCGCTCCTGTGGATGAGGAGGGGTCAGATGGAGAGCCGGACCCAGAGGCAGTGCAGAGGTGAGCCGTGTGTGAGAGAAATGATCGGCTTGTTGCTCCAGATCTCTTCCTGCAAATCTGCTTGCCGGGACACAATTCACTAGAAGAAATATTTAAATTTGCATATTAAATAACACGTTATTTAAGAGTAGGGACTGTAAAATTTTAAGTTGTTGGATATTTACATTTTAGAAAAATTTAAATAATTAAAACAACCAAATTCTGATTCACCTAAAATTAATGAAATAATTTTTTTGTCTGTGTGGTTGGTGAATTTTAAGAATGATTTTAGGTTTAATATTGATTTTCGGATCAATTAAACAACTAAAACAGTGTTGAATCTTGTCCTAAAAGCGCTGAAGGAAGAATCTGGATTCTTTTGGGCTCGAGCGAAAGAAAAAGAAAAAGAAATAAAACTTCACTCACCGAGAATTCCTTTATTTCCACGGCTTTAGAACATTCAGGACCCATATTACACATGGCAAACACAATTCCACACAGCACAACTTTCAAAATATTAATTTACTGCACCGATAATGCTCGCTGATGCAGCATTTGTAATAAGTCACTTCTTGTTCTTTGACAAAATAAAGATTCTTTACCTGACTTGGACACACCCACAAAAAAAACCAAGCCGTGTGTGATTAGTTATTCTGTGATATTTACTACACCCAGTCCTGTTATCTTGGCCATGTGAATATCCCTGCTAATATTCGATTCTGTTTTTGTCCTCTGTGGAATTCTGTATACCAGTAGAAAAATGGAGGACAATGTGTATATATAGAACGGAATACCATTAGTTTGTTTTCAGGATATGAAAATGTAATATCGGCACACGTCTGCGCACAAATTTTCATACACAAATTGAAAGTGGTGAAGTGTGTACATACACAGGCGTGTAGGATTGTGTAGGATTATTTGTGTGTTGTAGTGTTTAGGAGCTGTGTGTGTGTGTGTGTGCGCCCTTGTGGCTTACAGTGCTTCTCTGCTGCTTGTGTGCGTGTGTGTGTTTTGGTGTGTGGGAGCTGCTCGCTGTGCTGGGTGTCGTAGGGTGCAGGGTAATATCGGCACACTAAAGGCTGCAGCACTGCTTTCTGCCACTGGGGGCACCATTCCCTTCGCTATCCCTCTTTCCCCACACTTCTCTCTCTCTCTCTTTCTCATCCCTAATCCTATTGAGTTTGGGCTTGTCATAAAATCTCATTTCAAAATTCTAAATTCTCCAAAAATCTCTGTTGCTAAAACCGAACAAACAAAAGAGCCAGCTTCGCTTCTGACTAAGCTTTGCATAATGTTAATAGCATTGAGCATCCAAAACAAAACGCAAAGGACACATCCTGTCATCAAATCGGACCTGTCAGAGAGGCGGCCAATCAGACAGCTGATTCGTGCTGCTTCCTGTCCTTGACCCGCCCCCTCCCCTTCACTCCCATGACACAGGTACTTGGCGAACAGCTCCAAGCGACACACAACGCACAACGCAGCGAGCTCGAGCTACACCTCCACTGAGCTCTCAAACGACATTCAGAGAGCACGCACAAGGGGCTGGACCCCCGAGCACTCACGGTGAGAGAACACACTCTCAGGCACACACGCAGACACACACACACAACAGCATTGAAGCCACTCACAGTAGGAGTGCGTTAGGGCTTTGGAGTGAGAGCGTGAGTAAGATGCATGTTTTTTGGTTTGACCTTTGCCTGACCTCTGGTGTGAACTCCAGCTCCAGTCTCTTTCTCTCTCTCTCTCACACACACAGACACACACACACTGTCAGAGCTGACTGTGTGTGTGTGGGGGGTGGGGGGAATCTCAGACTGGACATGGATGACCCGAGTGCTGCATGACCTGCATGATGTTATTGATATGACCATATTATGACTTTTCACTGTGCCAATGTCACTTAGTACAGTAGATACCTGAAAGACTGATTTATTATAGTTGGATAGTTCAGGATTACACATCCATTTTGGCTAATCAACTAATTAACAAGTCTGAAACACTGATTTCTTAATTCAGGGTAAAATTTTTGTCATTTAGGACAACAAATGGTGGATTTAGGCTAAGGTATCGACCCGGTTTGGGTGAAAATTCAAGCACTTAAACTAAGCTGAATTAGTTACCATTATCAAGCACTCAAGGGTAATTAATTGAGCTATCTAGGGTAACTGATCGAGCAGTCTGGGGTAACTGCTCGAGCAGGCTAGGGAGACTGATCGAGCAGTCTTGAATAACTGATCGAGTGGGTCGGTGTAGGGTAACTGATCGAGCTGTCTGGAGTAATGTGGTGTAGGGTAATTGATTGAGCCGTCTGGAGAAACGTGATGTAGGGTAACTGATCGAGCGGGCTACTGTAACTGATCGAGCTGGCAGGAGTAACACGCTATCGGGTAGCTGATCGAGCTGTCTGGAGAAACGTTGTGTAGAGTAACTGATCGAGCCATCTGGAGTAATGTGGTGTAGGGTAGCTGATCGAGCGGGTTGGGGTAGCTGATCGAGCGAGCTTAGGTGACCGATCGAGCGTGCTAGGGTAACTGATCTGGAGTAAAGTGGTGTAGGGTAATTGATTGAGCAGGCTAGGGTAACTGATTGAGCAAGCTACTGTAACTGATCGATCGGTGTAGGATAGCTGACTGAGCGGTCTAGGGTAACTGACTGAGCGTTCTGGAGTAACGCGGTGTAGTGTAACTGATTGAGCAGTCTTGGGTTATTGATTGAGTAAGCTAGGGTAACTGATCAAGGTGGCGTAGTGTAACTGATTGTGTGGTGTAAGGTGACCGATCGAGCAGGCGTGGGGTAACTGATCCAACGGTGTAGGGTAACCAACTGAGCGGGCTGGAATAACCAACTGAGTGGTGCGGGACCTAGTGACCGAGCGGTGTAGGGTAACCGAAGGAGCGGTGTGGGGGTAACCGGCCGAGCGGGCTGGGTTGATCGATTGAGCGTTCTGGGGTAACGCGGTGTAGGGTAACTGATCAAGCGGTCTTGGGTTGCTGATCGAGGCAGTGTAGGGTAACTGATCGTGTGGTGTAGGGTGACGGATTGAGCAGGCGTAGGGTATCTGATCAAGCGGTCTTGGGTAGCTGATCAAACAGGCTAGAGTAAACGATCGAGCGGTGCTGGGATAACTGATCAAGCAGACTAGTTAATTTAGTTAATTTAATTGTTATTTTTAGCACTAGAAATTAAATGTCAAATGCCTTCTTGTGTGAATATATTCAGTCTTGGCGACTAATTGTTTAGGATAACTATTAAGCCATTTGAGGCTGCAATAAGTGTTCAGTTAATTTTGGTTAGGCAACTATTTGGTCAGTTTAGCGTGGAATTCAGACACCTACTGCTAGGCTATTTCATCATTACTGACTCCTAGGAAATTGGGAGTGGAAATTTATTGGACCCGACATCCGATATGATTTGATGCTTCGTCTAACAAAGTGGTCACCAACCCTCTTTCTTGAGATCTACCTTCCTGCAGATTTAATCTCCAACCAAAATCCACCACACCTGTTTTAGTTGCTTAGAAGAACTTCTTAAGGCAATGATTAGATGGCATCTCATTGTTGCTCGTTTCTTGGTTTGCCCAACCAGTACATTTGCTGAAATAATCAGTCAGTATGGTATAGGGTCACTGATTTGTGTGTCTGTTATATTATTTATTTATTTATTTATTTATTTATTTACACTACCAGTCAAAAGTTTAGAGACACTTGACTGACCTGTTTCTCATGATCTTAAAAACCTTTTAATCTGAAGGTGTATGATTAAAAGTTTGAAATTGGTGTTGTAGACAAAATTAATATTTTGGCACAATTATATTTTCTTTCATTAGAAAACTAACATTTTATTTACAAAAAATATATATTTTTTAAACGGAAGACTCAGAGTGAAATGTTCAGAAAAGCAGCCAATAAGTGTCCAGCATTGGTGGGGACACCTTTAATAATTTTTTAAAAGCAGCATCTCAGGGAAATTCCTGAAAAAATCGGTTGAGAAATTGCCAAGAATACATTTCTGGAAATTCTAGGTAAAAGGGTGTTCACTTTGAAGATGATAAAATATTAAATTATTTAGCTTTATTTTTTTTATTTATTATCATGACATACTTACAGTTGTGTTATTCCAGAGTTTTTATGACTTTATTATTATTATAAAATTTGTGTGTGGGGGAACTTTTGACTGGGTGTGTGTGTATATCTGTATCTCTCAAAAAATGTAATCGTTATTTCTGAAGTAAAATAAGTTTCTAAGATGTGCATTTGTGTACATTTCCCAGTTGTACAACTGTTGATGAATGTGTGTGTGTCTGAAAGGTCGTCCTATAAAGACTGTAACACACTGCACTTACCGATGGAGCGCTTCTCTCCTGTGCGACGCTTCTCAGATGGAGCGGCGACGATCCAGGCTTTTAAAGCCCAGCTAGAGATCAAACAGCTCAAGCAGGTACATAAAGTCTTTAGCTTTAACCTTAACTGTGTTGACGAACTCTACGATGACAAGTCTCCTGATCGGCTGTTTCAAGTGTTTATTTTATGTATTTATTTATTTGTATTTTGACCCCAACAGCCCTGTGCTGACCGTGATTGGATAAGAAATGGTGCTTTAATCTGCTAGGGCTCTTTTTGTACTTGCACTCTTTTGTAATGTATGTGTGCGTGTTAGGAGTGTGAGCAGCTGCAGAAGATGTATGCTGCTCCACAGGATGAGAAACTACTGGAGCACACACAGCAGCAGCACATCCTCTACCAGCAAGAACAACAGATCCTACACCAGCAAATACAGGTACATGAACACACACTCTCTCTTTCTCTCTCTCTCTCTCTCTCTCTCTCTCTTAAGTAATTTCTTTAGCCAGCAAGAGACCAGACCTAATGCTGGTAACCAACCACACTGCAGTGTAACACCTCTTTATCCAATCAAAATACCACTGTAACCAATCAGATGTCCATTCTCTTACTTTTATACACTTAATACATATATTGGGTGTTAATGTTATATGTACTAAGTATATAGTGTATATATAAAATGTATGAACACTTGTTTTCTGCAGGCCCTTTCTTTGGGACACGGAGAAAACCAGCCCAGTCATCTTACCCACCAGCTACAAAGGTGAACACAATCACAGTGACTGTGTTAGAGCGGAAGATAGAACAAAGTTCATATCCGTGTGCCTCCTTCTCTCAGGTTGCGCATTCAGCCCTCCAGTCCGCCACCTACACATCCCAGCAACCACCTCTTCAGTTCAGCCAATCAGAGTCCACCACCAGGAAGCCAAGGGATGATTCCGGCACATGGTACACACACATTGTTCCTCCCTCATACATTTCTGGTCTGAGAAATCTGTTAATGATCACATAACAAAAGTTGCCCCGCCCCCTTTTTTGCTTCGCCCCCAGGTGGGCCCTTCCAGCACACCCCTGATTTGTACCAATCCTCCGGTGGCAGCCCGCCGCCTTCCGCCCTGCCCTGCATGACCCTGGCCAGTCAGCCGCCACAGCCTCCCTGCCCCACCCATGCAGCTGTCGCGTTAGCCCAGCAGCAGCCGGTTACCATCCAGGTGCAGGAGGTGGAGCTTGGGGGCGGAGCCCAGAGGCAGAGTTTCTTAGCGACGCCATGTCACAGAGTACTGGGGAAGCAGCTGAGTGCAGACAACGCAGAAACACACAGGTGCTAATGCTGACCACGGACATCTACGCTTGGGCTTGGAATTCCGGGACTCTTTCTTTTTTTTTTCTTTTCTTTTTCTTCCTCTCACTTCTTTATTTTCTCATCTGCTACTTCTGTTCATTTTATTTAATTTATTCATATTAACCTTCAGATACGGATAATATAGTTTTTCATTCAATGCTTGTTTTTTAACTTGATCCTTTACTTGTGTGTATTTATTTTTTAACCAATTTAATTTTTGTCAAAGTTTCTATTTTACTCTTTTGTTTTTGTCATCTCAGTGGTTTGTACTTTATTTTGCTTTGTTGTCAGCCTTCTTCCTCAAAGATTTTTTGTAGGTGACTTTTTTTATTTTTATTATTTTTGAACCCGTTTTTGGACATTATGGAGTCGGTGTCAGAGGTACAGTTGGTGTTATCACTACAGGTAGAACCCCCACGTGATGGATAGAACTGTGGTTGTGGTAGTTTTCTTCCTTGAACATACTCAAACCTGCCCAACCATGATTGGATGTGTACGTGAAAACCTAGACCCCATGTGTCAGAATAGAATGGAGTGTCTGAGAAACACAGAGTGTTCAGTGATTGGCTGAAAGGCTATGGTTCTGACGTATCACTATTTAGTAGCATGTGATTTGGGAAGTCCTCTTTTTTTCTTAGCTGTAGTAGAGATCGTAGACAAACATTTGATTGCATTTGGATACAAATTGCCGTAGATGCGTAACTGAATGTGTGTCAACTAATTAGTCTAATCTAGCATATGTGCAAATTACGTTTACATGTCATTGTCGAACGTGACCGTGAGATTGACACGTGTAATGTGTAGAACGACGTCCGGGGTCTGATACAGATATCGGTCCTTTTTTGTTTCCTCACCACAGCCGCAGTCTGGGCCGTTTCCACTGCTCGACGTCGGCATACGAACACGCCCAGTTCAGCGCCCACGTAGGCGCAGGCACCTACAACCCCTACGCCCAGGCGGCATCCCTCAAAGTTCCCGGCTTGGATGGTTACCCCGCTTACGGCAGCCCGTCGGCCCTGCAGCAGGCACTGCTGTCTCCGACGCCTCTAGAGTACCGCGTGGCGCAGCAGCAGCACCAACACCAACACCACGTCACACCCGTACTGCAGGGCCTGCTCTCACCACGGCACTCACTAACTGGCCATGCCGACCCACGTCTGACACCACATGACCTTGCTACCCTACTCAAACGCTCGCGGCCTGCCGTGCCCGCCATGCCCACTAATAACAACAACAATCCTCCGCCACCTACGCCCCCAGAATACACCGACAATCTGCTGCTCAATCAGGTAATAACCATGGTCAGTGCCTCTTCATTTTTATTACCTTATTTTTGTTTATTGAAGGAAATTTGAATTGTAAATGATTTGGAGTCTATTTTCTTTTAAACGTTTTAAATTTGGAGCTGCAATTTGTAATACTTTGAGCTCGATTGATCATTTATTGCTGAATTTTGGAATTAATTCTAAATTAACTCCGTATGTGAAGTATTTGGGTTTGGAGGAAAGTAATATCAAATTCTGTTTTAAATTTTTTTTATTTATTCGACTTTTACTTTTAAAATCTTTTCAAACTAAAAGGTGCGATTTTATTGGCTGCATTTATCACTACTTTTTGTGCAAAAAGCCAAAACACCTTTTTAAATATTTTTTTTGCCTACAGGATTATAGTGACAATCTGCTGATGTTGGAGCCGACCCAGCCCCCGGCTACGCCCCAGGCTCCACCCCCAACACACTACCATCACCACCACCACCTTCTGCAGATTCGGACTCCACCCTCAGAGTGCCAAGCTCCGCCTCTTGCTCACTCAGAAAGCATGGAGGAAGACGACAACGATGTTGCCGCTGCCTACCATGACAGCCTGCTGGCCAAGGTCGCCACAACGACAGCACAGAGAGGTGAACACACACACAGTGTTGTATTATATAATCTAGCCATAAGTGGCCATACTGTGGTGAATAATGTAAGTACGGCGCTTTCTCTCTGTAGTGTTGATGGAAGCAGACCCTCGTCCTGTTCAGGGAGATGCGTATCGGCCCCGGGCCTCGCTGCAGCGCCATCACACCATCCAGACTGCCGATGACGCCTACGTACGTCTTCCCAGTCCCACGCCTCGCATAAAAACGCACGGCATGTTGGGGAAAATCCTTTGTAAGGATTGTAAAAAAATGTTATATATTCTATTTTTTCCTGAACCGAAACGCGTTTCTCTTTTGCATGTTCCGCAGGATCAGGCAGAAATGTCTGGAATGAGCCTATTGGCAGGGAAGGCGCTAAGCTCTGCCCGCATGTCTGACATACTTAGTCAGACGTCTCTGGCTGGAAGCCAGCAGCTGCACCAGAGGGAGGAGTCAGGTATATACACACGCACAGATTTCCATAATAGCAAAAACACTGAGCTGTGGAATGCAGGTTATATTAACGTATGTATGCACGTGTGTAGTATGTAACGTGGAAGACGAGCTGCACTCGGCCGCGTGTTACCCTTCCTCATGCACCAGCGACATGCTGCTCACCTACAAACCCCAAGACCTTCAGTACAGCATGGAGCAGGCTGGCGTCTAACACAACGGTAATTGTGTGTGTGTGTGTGTGTGTGTGTTCGGGGTCTAAAATTCTTTATCAATATATTTTAATATAAATAATCCTTGACTGTCATCCCCCCCCGTCCCCCGTCCCCAGGTGTGTGTGCAGTGTGTATAAAGCTCCATACCTGTCTCCTGTGTTCAGCTGCGTCATGCCAAACCTCCATCAACTGTGTATGCGTGTGTGTATGCGTGTGTTTTTGTGTATGCGTGTGTGCGTGCATGTGCTCACCCTCCAAGAAGAGGCTCGCTCATCGTCCCGCTCTTCCCACCGATTGGACGAACCGGGTGACTCAGTCTCCCTCTGACTCCTCCCCCAACCGTCCATCCGCTGTCGGGCCCGCCCCCTCCTGTCTCGTCGACGTCGCCATAGCGAGGCATCTGCACAGTCTTACGTAGACACACCTGTATAAATATAAACACACACATTCTGACACACACACACACACACACACACAGCCACAAACCCAAAGTATTTCACAAAAAGCCTGTCCTTTTTTGTTTTGTTTTGCTTTGATTTGATTTCTATTGGAAGCGGGGTAGTGTCAGCGCTTCGTATCCCCCCCACCCCCACCCCCTTCATCCGCAGTGCTACAATGGATCATTCCGGAGCAGCTCTGTTAGCAGCCCAGCGCAGTGCGGTCTACTCTGACACGCTGGCGGGGGTGGACTGGGCCCGGAGACCTTCGGCATGGCACAGGACGACCGGCTCTCATTCGTTTCGTCTCCTTCTCTGTCTTTCTTCCTTTCTTTTTTTAAATGCATTTTTACGCCTAACGTTCATGTAGGAATTCTGATCATTTATTAATTATTATTATTATTGTTATTGTTTTCTGTACAAGAAGTTTTATGGTTATAATATTATAATGACAATTATTAATATTAAAACAGAGGGGAAAAATAATCGGTGTTGCAAACAGGAAAAAAGAACACACACAATCCTGCACTTTCAGTTTAAAAGTGAGCTTTATTTTCTTAACTTCTCCCCCTTTTTTTCTTCTTTTCACTCCCTCCCTCCCTCCCTCAATGCATTCATTCCACACATTTGTCTCCATCCGTTTTTCCCAGGCCGTGGCTGCGGCGCGGCACATCACCGTTTCCTCTTCCTGTACAGTGACGCCATGTATAGATCGCCAATGTTTCTGTACACATGTATGTTTTTATATATTTCTTTATTTGTTTTATTTTTTTCCCCCGGAGAGATGCTCGTTTATCCCACAGGCCGAGGAGCGTGTAATTATTTTTATTTGTATTTTTTTATGTTTTAACTTTTGCTGCTTTTTATAGTTTTTTTCTGTTTTTTTTGCTGCGCCACACTGTCACGGCCGCCATTTTGTGTACGTGTTTAAGAGAGATGCTAGCTCATACATATCGCCACACATTCGCACTCGCAGTCCGGTCCTCCCCTTTGCATGTCTGTCTCTCTCTCACGCACACTCACAAACACATGGGTTGAAGTTTGCCTCCAGAACACCACCGACTCTTGAATTTAACCCTTAGCACTTAATTATATTTGTCCAATGATGCGATCCGGTAAGTTCAGCGTGTTCCAAATGTCAGGTAGCTCCACTGCACTAGGTTTGAAGTGCAAACTATTACAGTTCACCTGTTTCAGCTAGCACCGTTTCACGTGCACTTTTAGGTCTGAAGTGAACAGGGCGGAGGTGAGATTTGGGACTCGACCATTGGTTAACATTCATGCGTTCGTAACGTTAACACGATTAGTCGAGAATTCAGCACTCGGCTAATAAAAGGAAGATGTGCACTAGATCTGCAGATCTGTGAGCGCAGACTACACAGGTCTGAGAAGTGACCATTCGCAAATGGACTAAATGTTCGTGTGTGTGTTAGTGTGTATGTAGTGTTTTGTACCCCATGCCCCAGGTGCATGCTGGGTCATCGTAAATAAAGGCAGCGTCCTAGTCAATTCTTCTCTCTCCCATTCCTTTTCTTCCTCCCAGTCATTTTATTTTGTTAATTTTTTTCCTTGGTTTTATTAATTTTTTTTTGTTGTTTCATTTTTGAGTACAAAAAAAATACTAAACTGCAACAACAAATGGTTAAAAAAAAAGAATTCCAAACTGAGAGAATAATAAATATATATAAATAAATAAATAAATAAAAACCTGATGGTTGTGTGTTCAGTATCTCTCTCTCTCTTGTGTGTGTGTGTGTGTGTGTGTGTGTGTGTGTGTGTGTGTGTGTGTGTAACAGTCATATGGTTCTTGCACTGTTCTGTGATATTTTTTTTTTCATTCTTTTTCTCCCATTTTTTTGGTTTTTATTGAATTTGTCATTTTATTGATAACGTTTTTCCTTCTTTTATCTTAATTTTAGTTACTTTATTCTTTTAATACTTTCCACACTTATTTACATTTTGTTCTTTCCCCTTTATTCTTTCTTTTCTCTGGATGTCTTTATTTTGGATGTATCATTTTTTTCACTCTTTTTGATTGATCTATTAATGTCTTTTTTTTCTTTCTTGCTTATGCGCATATATATATATATTATATATTCTAACATCTTTTTCTTAATATTTATTTTTCTTTCAAAAAATCTTTCATTATATGGTTAATATCATTATTAGAGTAAATGGATATCAATGCAGCCTCATTTCTTTGTCATCTTTTTATTTCATTTGCTTTCTTTTCCTTTCTTGATTTATAAGATTATCACTTTTGACAATTTTATATATATTTATTCCCCGCTTGCTTGCTTGCTTTATTTAATTCATTAATTTTATTTTTTTTTACAGATTTTCTCTTGCTTTATTATTTTTAAAAATGTTTTCAGCTGTACTGAAACACTCATCGTTTCAGTCATGGCGGTGTGTAAATTTGGATGTAAACCACGCTGCTTTTTAAGACGTTGCTTTATTAAAGGCAGGACAAAAAATAAAACCGGACCTCCGATAAAGCCTTGAGGGACGCCATATGATGAAATGGAAATTTCGCATTTACAGCGTAAATCTTGATTCTTCTTCAATCAGCTCATGACCTGAAAATCATTAGAAGTGTGCTGTCAGTAAAGATGCACCATTTTATTTAAATACACTCGGAGGGGAGACAGGAAGAGAGAGGTTTATAGAGTGATGGTACCTGAGAAAAGGAATCAATCCTCCCATTCACAAAAAAATTAATCCAAAAATTATAAGATTGATAGTACGGCTGCAAATCTCATGTTTGTATTAATGCATTCGTTCGTATGCTTTATCGTTTCTCTGGTAACAGCTCATCCACTAGGACTTAAAAATTGGGATTTTATGTCATGAATCTACACAAAATATCCCATAATACTGAGGTATTTCAGAAAAACTGATTAGTAGTTTGCAAAACTGTTTAAAAATGTAAAAAAAATAATAATAATTTGAAGTATTGGCCTGAAGTTATTGTGAAACCTCTAAATTAGTTCTGAAGTGAACTGAAATAAGCAGCTGAATGGAGTTGACGTGTGCGGTTATAAGTGTATCACATGGTCGCAGTGTAAATACACCTGTTCATGGAAGACCCCCAGAAGCTGAATAAACATCATGGACACCAAGAAGCGATGAAAACAACATTCTGGAGAAGTTTTATAATCTTGCAACGTGCTGTTAAGGCCGTTATTTAAAAAAAATAGAAAAAATATGGCACACCTATGACACTGCCTAGTCAGAGAAGCAACAAAGAGCGTTAAGGATAACCTACAACATGATGCTCAAACCATGTGCATCCTCACCATGCTTCACAATGAGGATGCTGTTTGAAGGGTGTCTGATTTCCACCAAATGTAGCACGCTATGCTAAGTGCAAAAAATTTCATTGTGATGTCATTAGACCAAAGAACCATTTTTCACATCTTTCCTGAGTCTCGAACATGTCTTTTGGAAACTCGAACTTGTCTTTTGGAACCTTCAGAGTTACCCTTGGATTCTTGGTTGCTTCTCTGACTAATCCCCTCTTTACCCGGACACTGACGTTTGTACATCTGTCCGTCCATCTGAGATTCTCGTTAGTGCAATATCTCAAGAACAATCGCTTGAATGTTTATAGAATTTATACGGGATTATCTCTTTAACCAGAAGATTTCGATTTTAGAATGGATCCAAAAAGAGTCAAGGTCAAATGCCTGAAAAAGTTTTTCTTCAACAGCTTCCTTACAGTTTGAAGTCTATTTTAAAAATATTTCAAGTGTACACATTTAGTAACGTGAAGGACTGGACGTCCCTTGGGCCGAGTCACAGGTTAATAACGGATTTTACTGTGGAAACCCTGACTGATAATTTTCCAGAACTTCCAATCCTGGAATTATTTCGACAGCTCCGTTGTCTTTTCAAAGCTGCTGTTCCTTAAAAACTGACCAGTGTTGAGATACGAGTCATCAGTGAGCGACGTCTCCTCTTTTGCGCTTGATGGACGAAAGATGAAGAGCAGCTCTCGGCTGTGTTGTGTCAGAATCGGGGATGCTCCGGCATCTGCTGATCGTGTCTGCACGAGGGTCTGCACTGCAGAGGCTTTTCAGGCCAGAGTAATGGAGCAGGAGCGAAGCTGATGCGTTTATACGAAAGGAATCTTGCATTTCAATCAACGGCTGCAGCAAAGTAATCAATAACAGTGACCAAAATTGTGTGTAAATATGAATTTATTTGTGAGAATAAAGTGCCTCTCTGATTAGATCTACACTCAAGGTGACTGCACAGATTACATTAGTGCACATGCCCCTCTCCAACCTCCCACCCCCACTCACATACACACTATCACACTCAGACGCAATACTACTGTGTGTGTGTGTGTGTGTGCGCGCGCTGTGCCAGCTGCAGCGAGTGTATGAGCTCCTGCAGGCATGCATGGATCTACAGACGGATAAAAGACAGCAGACTAATACATCTGCCCTGAGGTAAATAAGTGTGTGTGAGAGAAAGAGGAAGTGTGTGTGTGTGTGAAAGTCTATACTAGCGTATGATTCACTGACATCATGGTGAAGTGAGTGTGTAGTGCGTCTCAGTGCTCAGATCGTTGTGTATGAGAGAACACGGTGTGTGAAGGTTTTGGTGAGCGTGCACTTGTTCGGAACAATATGGCCTCCGTCACTGTTCTGTAATCTCTGTAACGTTCCCTGGACTTCTAATCGATCCTGATTCGTATTGATAGCCAAGATCAGTGTGAGAACCTGCTCATGCTGTTCTAGCTGACAGGCCTCTTAGTATTATTCTTTTCGTTCCTCAGGAACGGGCCAGAATTTCTTTCTTTCGGAAATCAAAACACACTGACCATGAATTATTGACGAGCTCTGAGCGTCATCGCTTTCGCACCTCTCCATCATGCCTCATTTGTCATTCTTTCCCTCTCTTTCTCCTCTCTGACATAGATCTGCTCTCTCTCTCTCTCTCTCTCTCTCTCTCTCTCTCTCTCTCTCTCTCTCTCTCTCTCTCTGTTTCCATCCATCCATCCATCTTCCGTATCTCTTTACCATAATACGTAGCTTGTTATAGTTTAACTTTTAAATGCAGTGTCACAATCCTTCTTTTCAAAATAAATAAAAATTCAAAAACTTGCCCTTACCGATTATTTCCGCTTGTTTTATCCATCTATCCTCGAATACTTTCCGAGTCCATTTAGAGCTTGAACGATTCTTGATAAAATACGGTTCGAGACTTAGAAACGATCTTGTAAGGAATCGTATGTAAAGAATAAAAGGCTTCATGCTGTGCTGTTTTTGGAAAATAATCACTGATGAAGCGGAGTTACTGCCACCACTGCATAGTTGATTCTTTTCCTATAACGACGTGTCACCTTTAATCCTTGATTTGCCTGCACTTTTTAATTAATCGACGAACGCATTGTGCTTTTTTTAAAATCCATTTATAGCTACATTTAATGTTCCACAAAGCCAGTTCTCACATACGTTATACGGTATATATTTTCCCCTCTCCCCACTCTTGAAGTTAATAAGACAAGTGGCTGTCTTCTGAGAATTTCTTCCGTGCATGACAAGGTGTTAATCTTATGATCTTGATTCTGCCCTGTTCTGTATAATTGATATATTTTTCTCACCCCTCCTCTGCGAACACACTTACTTTAGGACAGGATGGAGTTCGTGTGGAGGGCGAGGTTCTCTGTTCTGCTTTTGCACACTTTTACCTGGGGCTGGACAGGTGAGGAACCAAAAGGTCTAGGGTAGTTTTAGCTGACGTAATATTTAACACTATTATTTCACAAACGTTTTTTGTAATGGATGGTACGAATTTTCTACGACTCAAAGTTTCTCCTAGTTATTTACTGTCACTCTTATAAAATCATATTTAATATTTTCTCATATTTCCGTGTTGATTTTCTTGACTTCTGTTGTTCCACTGAGTCAGTCACTCAATGTTTTGGAGAAACTTGCGGAGGTAAATAAATGGAGACATTTGTCCACTTTTATTACTCAACTCCTACGAATGTACACGCTTCAGTTCGACCTGCAGTAACCTTTCAAAATTTCCGTTTTCATAGTTATTGGTAATATTAATTGGTCAATCTTTTGCGTATTTTGCAATCCTGACATGCTGCTTTTAGTGTAGGAGTTCAGCAGTAAAAATAAATGAACAGATTTCTCCGTACGTCTGCCTCTGCTTGTTCCTTCATAACACTGAAAGAATTCTGACTCAGTGGAAAACCCGAAGTCAGCATAAAAGTATGCCAAAACATTTACCAAATATGGATTCGCAAGTCCTGAGATATAGTCACGGAACATTCACACAACGGTTGTTTGCTGAAAACACTTTTAAATGGTTTAAATGGTAACATTGGTCATTTATTTAATCAACGAGGACCGGGATGAATCATTACTAACTTCATCAATGTATTTATTATCAAACACTAATACAGGATTGTATATAATATGAAGACCACAATGAAAAAATTATCAGTCACAAAACTGTATTTTTGAAGTTGTGCATCCACGGCTGTTCGTTGAGCATTGAAGAACAATCTCACGAATGTATTGGATGATAGAAAGATTAGAGTCACAGAATTTTCCATTTAAAATAAAGCCTGCTATGGAAAAATGATCACAGTCCAATCACATGACCGAAATCAGCCAATAGGCTTTGAGTAATGGCGGCTGCCCAGCTGAGTGAATTTCATTGATAACTTACTGTCAAATTTTTTCAACATATCTCATTAGTAATTGCCCTAATATTAATATAATAATACAATAATAATACAAATAATTAATATCAATAAACATCAATATGAATATTAATCAATATTAATAATTAATAATATTCAAGTTGAGATTGATGTTTAATGTATTTTCTGTGAGTTTCAGTATTTAAGTGATGTTGTTGATGTTGAATAAGTTCAGCACTGTATTACTGTGAATACCCACGAAAGAAAGATCAGAATCAGCGCAAGCATTTTTTCATGCTTCAATTAACACAATGTAAACAATAATGGCTGATAACTTTTGGTGTCTTCATAAAAACTATGAATGGGTCTAGTGAACATATCATCAAGATTTTCTCTGTTCTCAACTATTATGACATAAGACAGTTTTGAACTTTTAAGTTAAAATTCTGGAATTCCAGCACAAAGTGACTTCATATACACAGTGGCAAGAAAAAGTATGTGAAACTTTTGGAATTTCATGGTTTTCTGAATAAATTTGTCATAAAATATGATCTGATCTTCATCTAAGTCAAAGATACTGACAAATATAATGTCTAAAATAATAACACAAAATAAATTCTGATCCCTCATGTCTTTATTGAACACACTCATTCAACATTCAAAATGGTAGTGGAAAAAGTAAGTGAACCCTTAGAATTAATAACTGGTTGACTGCCCCCCTTGGCAGCAACAACCTCAACCAGGCGCTTCCTGTAGCTGTGGATCAGACCTGCACATCGTTCAGGAGGAATTTTAGCCCATTCTTCCTGGCAGAACTGCTTTATGTCTCATGTGTATGGCTTTCATCAAGTCATTCCATAGCATCTCTATTGGGTTGAGGTCTGGGCTCTGACTCGGCCACTCCAAAAGGTGTATTTTGTTTTTCTGAAGCCATTCTGTTGTGGATTTGCTCCGGTGTTTTGGGTCGTTGTCCTGTTGCATCATCCAACTTCTACACAGTTTCAGCAGACGTATAGACATTCTCACATTATCCTGAAGAATTGTCTGATATACTTGGAATTCATCTTCCCCTTAATGATTGCAAGCTGGCCAGGCCCTGATGCATTAAAGCAGGCCCAAATCATGAGGTTTCCTCCACCATAATTTACGGTTGGGACGATGTTCTCATGATGATATCTGTGCCCTTTCTACACCAGATGTAGTGCTGTGTGGTTTTTCCAAATAGTTCAGTCTTAGTTTCATCAGTCCACAAAACATTTTGCCCATACAGCTGTGGAGTGTCAATGTGCTCTTTTGCAAACTTCAGGCATTCAGCAATGTTATTTTTAGTAAGCAGTGGCTTCCTTCGTGTTGTCCTACTGTAGATACCTTACATGTTCAATGTTTTGCGTATTGTAGACTCATGAACAGAGATGTTAGCCAGTTCCAATGATGCCTTCAAATCTTTGGCTGTCGTTCGGGGTTGTTTCTTTACCTCATTGACGAGTCTTTGTTGTGCTCTTGGTGTCATTTTGACTGGGTGCCCATTTCTTGGTAGAGTAGCAACAGTCCCAAAGTGTCTCCATTTGTAGAATGTTTGCCTAACTGTAGACTGGTGAATTTCTAGAGTCTTTGAAATCACTTTGTGACCCTTGCCAGCTTTGTGTAAATCAACTATTCTTGATTGTAGATCCTCTGAAAGCTCTTTTTGGCGAGGCATGGCTCACATAAGCATGCACTCCTTGTGCAGAGCAAACTCCAAAAGTTTGAGGGGTTTTTATCAGTTAAAGTAGCTGTAGTTGACACTTCAAAACTCACTTTCTTAACGAGACTCCAGGTGTGCTAAAACCTGACTCCAGGTAGCTTTTTTGAGGTCATTAACTCAAGGGTTCACATACTTTTTCCACAAGCACTATGAGTTTTTTTTTGGTTGTTCTCAATAAAGACGTGAAAGATCAGAATTTATTTTGTGTTATTATTTTAGACACATTATATTTGTCAGTACCCCTGACTTAGACGAAGATCAAATCACATTTTATGACAAATTTATGCTGAAAACCATGAAATTCCAAAAGGTTCACATACTTTTTCTTGCCACTGTATATAGGCCATGCACGAGCACTTGACCCTGCCCCCAAGATTGATGGACGCCAACATTCCGAGGTCACTGTGCAAGAAAACATTACTCGTAATTTCAGTTGCCAATCAGAGGGCTGGACTCCACAAGCACCTCCCCTGCTCTCCTGGTACCTCAACGGTGAGAGACAGAGTGAGGTTTCAGGTAGCCTGGTCATGACGTCGCCGAGTGACAAGGGAACGATGAAGTACAGTGCAGAGCGAAACAGCACATTCACTCTCCGGCCGAGGAAGTGGGATCGTGAGCTGGTGTGTGCCGCATCCAACCCGCATGGTGGAGAGAGCTACAATGCCACTGTTGTCCTTAATGTTCAGTGTGAGTAATGAGAAGTACACACATCCGACATATGATTATCGAATTAAAGGCTTATTAGAGCAGAAAGGGTGAATGTGACTGACCCTGGACAACAGGTAGAAGACACATGATTTAATTACGCAAAGTGGCTAGCCTAGTTATGGATACTAGTGGATAGAGGTTGACCAACTGATTGATCAGTTTTGTCTATCAATTAGCACTGATAACCGATTTCTGGAACTATCATTTAGCAGCAAAAATCCACACCAATATATTTCCTGGTTGGGTTTTTACTGAGAATGGTCACCTAGAGGTGAAATAAAAACTTTCACTGACACATTTTGTTGTGTTATTTGATTTTTATTTTTTTTATTTGTTATTTGGAGTGTTACTTTTTGATTCAATTCGGATGTAAATCTTTTGTTAACTTTCATATTTATGAGTAGTTAATATATATTAATATTTAGATATTTATTTTTTTACATTTTTCATGGTACTGTTAATATTGTTAGGAGTGTACATTTTTTGTAATAACTTTCAGCAGTATTTTACTTTGAGTGTTATGTTTTCATTCGGTATCACTTTAAAAAAACTATCGCTTAATTAATCGGTTATCTGCTGGTACCGACCGACTTAGTTATCGGTATCGGTAAAATCCACTATCAATCAACCTCTACTAGTGGAACCCCAGTTCAGATTAGTAAAGCCCAATTCTTGAAAATAGAAGAGGCCAATTCTGAAACTTAGTGCAAAGATCAATTCAGGACGCTAATGTACACCAATTCTGGAAAATAGTAAGGTCCAGTTTAGGAAAATAATGGCGCCCGAAATTCTAACAAATTCACATCATACATTGTGAAAGGAAGATTTAATGGGATTCAAAAGTTTAACTTATGGTTAAAAATATACAAGTGCTAACCCTTGCTCTGACATAAACCATTCATGCATGCATATAACTTAATAATCCATTTATGGGACTTCTGTAATCTTGATTGGGTTTCACAAGAGGGTGGTTTAGGAAGTGAAAAAAGTAGTTTAAAAAAAAATGTTTAAGAATATCCCCAAAATATCTCACTCACAGTTCAGCCAGAGATTCTGCGAGTCAATGCCCACTACAGCGAGACCTCTGACCCCGGGATCTCCTTGGTGCTCTTTGCACTGGTTCGCTCCAACCCCCCTGCTACCATCACGTGGGTGGATCAGTCCGGCCAGCTGGTGGCCAACACCTCCGACTTCCTCATCCTGGACTCGCGGAGCTACCCGTGGCTGGCCAATCACAGTCTGCAGGTCATGTTGAGCAGCCTGTCAGGAAACGTCTCGCTCAATGCCAATAACAGCCTCGGCGCCGCCCACACCAACCTGACACTCACAGGTACTCAGTGTAGATTTTGAGTAGGGTTTTCCAAATCAGTTAATGAATTAATTTCACAAATTGCCAAATTTTGTTAGATCCACAATTAGATTAGAGGGAAACAAACTGATCATCAAAGAAATTTTTCCCTCAGTGTTATGTAGTTGTGCAAAATGACCATATTTGGTCATTAATATATATTAATATATTAATATATATTTTTTACTAAATGTCCTAACACTGCACCATCACTTCACTGCTTCTTGTATTAAAAAAAGAAGAGTAAATATTGTTAAAGTTGTCAAAATATACTACTAATAAGATGTAATGTTCGAAATTATCCAAAAAAAAATTATAAATTTGTCCTTTGCAAGTCCCTTTACATTTTGTATTGTATTATTTTTCCCAGAATTCCTGCAGTCTCGAGTGGAAGTGCCGGTGCTTGGGATTGTCACGGGTGGTGTTGCGGGCTTCGTCACACTCCTCATCCTCACTCTGATGGTACTCTGTCTTCTGCATAAGGACAAAACCAAAATCATTGGTACGCATTGGTTGGTGAGCATTAGCAACTAGGAAATTGAGTCTAAAAATTCAAATAATTATGCAATACAACAAGTTCTTTTATTTTTGCTTTCCTTTTCCTGTTTTTTCTTCCAGAGGAACCAGTTGCAGTTCCCATGACTCAAGAATGGTATGTAAATACATCACTGTGTGTGTACGTGTGTGTGTGTGTGATTTTTGCACAACATGCACAATTTATCTTTCTTTACAGTAACAGATCAGACAATATGCCGGTGAACAGCCAAGTGTATCTGCCACGTGAGAACATGTCGCTGCCCTCCAACGTGCCGCTCAACGAACACAGCGCTCTCTGTAAAGGCAAGACTTCACTGAATCAAATATGCAAATTAATCAATTACACAGCTGAACGAATCAGCTTATTAACCATAACGAACTAAAGAAAATGAGCCAAGAATCAAATCTGTATAGAGTTAAACATTAATATGAAATGAATCAGCACTGGTAATAATCCTAACAGGAATTATGTTAAATCTGTAAATTGAATCACTGAGTCAAATCACTGGGGCTGTGAATGAATCTGTTACACAGTAATATAGTCTATAAATAGAATTTATAGCAACTCTGCAATGGCAAGACTGCAGTGAATCTCCACTGAATAAATCCCATGAATGAATCAAATATCCATGAGATCCTACATCCACATTCATCTTTTATTCAGTGACATCATAAAAAAAAGGTTTTGTATCAGATGCTTTTAATCCATCCATCCATCCATCCATCTTCTACCGCTTTCTCCTTCTTCAGGGTCACAGGGGAACCTGGAGCCTATCCCAGGGAACATTGGGCACAAGGCGGGGTACACCCTGGACAGGGTGCCAGTCAGATGCTTTTAATTACGAATAAATTTAACAAACCTTCAACACAGTGAAACATGAATGAGAACTGAATTAGTGCAAAAGGGAGTCAAAGTTGCAACAAATGAATCAAATACAAAAGCAAATATAAGCAAGAACTGAATCCAATACAGAGTCAATCATGGCAGACAAATGAGTCAAGAACTGGTAAATGAATCAAGCAAAAAGTGATAGTCGATGAGTCTGATCTGTAAATGAACTCATTACACTGTCATATAATCTATAACATGAATCTATTTAATCTGCACTGAATCGCCACTGAATCAAATCCCTGAATGAATCAAATATCCTTAAAACCCGACACCCATAGCTATTATTCATGGACATAAAAAAAAAGTTAATAGTTTCTGTTGTCATACACAACCAGACAGTGAAACATAAATGAGATCTGAATCAGTTCAAAAGGGAGTCAAATTTGTGACTAATGAATCAAACATTACCAAGAACTGAATCAAATACGGAGTCAATCATGGCAGACAAATGAGTCAAAACTGGTAAATAGATCAAGTAAAAAGTGAGTCAATTCATGAATCATTGAATAAAATACAGATTCAAACCAAATATGAATTAAATGTACAAAATCAGAGTTAAAACATCACTGAATAAAAAAAAATATTGAAATTAGGCTCAATATTTAATTGGACAATTCTAGTTTTAATTGGACATCAGATCATGGTGTAT